>JAXRKP010001513.1:57500-102500 GCA_037039925.1 Doris montereyensis | reverse complement strand
ATCTGTGTGAGCCACTGACACTTTGCGCATTTCCATGTCCACTGAACTTTGCCCCTGAGGAAAAAGATTTATATGTCAATAATTTACCCTTTAGACGGACGTCCATTCTGAGTGATAAGAAAATGATAAAGAAATCATCGTTGTAATCTATAGTTCAAAATATATCTATACATCTATATTTTAACCTGTCTGTTCATATCGCAAGTTATCGGTCTCTCAAAAAGAGGATCTTAGGTTCAAGCTCCGAAAGGTTGAAATTTTCCCCCGAGTTTTTGGACTAAAATCCACCCCACTGCTCCACACTTAGTTCCATCGGAGACGGACGATAAAAAAGAGTCCTGTTTGAAGTGCTCAACACTCTGTGCACGTTTACAATCCCTTGTCTGTTTACAAGGCCGTCCTGGCAAAATAAAAGATAAAAACTCTACCAAAAACCTCGAGATCGCCTTACTACACGCTGTTCTTTCATCCAACTGCTGCTTCCCAATTCACCCTGAAGTCACCGTATATGGTGGACTGGGTAAATTCCCATAAAGTAAAAATATATAGATTTATGTTGTATCTTTGTGTTCTCACCTCAAGGTTGAAGTGAATATTCAATAATTTGTTGTTTTTACTCTGTGTTTGTGTGTGTGTGTGTGTGTGTGTGTCCGGGGAGGTGGGGGTGTAAATTGCTTGTATCTAAGGCCATGGAGTTCATGTCTAAACGAGCTGAAAGGATCAGGACACCAGTCAGTCTGTTATCTCGGACCTGCCAACCAAAAAGATACGCCTTTAAACAATGAAATCGATAATTTTAAATCACTCCAGACCTACAGACTCCCTAGTATCGCATCAATAATTCTTTCTATGATAAGTAAAATGTATTGTTTCATTTCAAGTCATTATTATAACGTTGTTCGTGACTAAATTGTAAGTTAACACAGGTTTTACATCGTAGTATTAAAATAATATTTTTTTCTTTCTCACAAATACCTCAATCTACGAAGGTCTAGCTTCTCAAACATAGATCTAGCATTGCTATGTATGTGAGACAAACAGCCTACGATGTATACCAACTGCCTCCAGCTATGAAATGTTCTAATCGATTCTAATTGATTACAAATAATCATCATTGATTTTCCCGCTTTCGTTACCATTTAATCATACTAATGTGTGGCACTCATTGTCAGTATTGTTATATTTTCTTGCCTCTGTCGTATGGATATTGACTTCCTCGTTTAACACGTCGACGAACTTTCATCAGCGAGTGCCATGACGAATAAAAAATCGATTTCAATTTATTCTTTAAAATTGTAATTTACGTCAACCTGACCCGTGAGTATGGTTTTCTATTTGACTTAGGCTGTTTGTTTCCACATGGGCTTCTAGCACGTGATTTCATTATCTACATAATATATAAGCCGGTATCCGACAATCGAACTATGCCAGTGAATGACTGTCAACTTTTTTTTTATTACATGCACCTTTTGAAACATAATAATACGTCAGTATGTCATTCCCCCTTTCCAAAAAAAAATAAAATTGCCTGCCGTCTCAAAAGGTGCTTTCAAAATAGTAGGCCTTGAGTCAGCCAATATGTGGTCGTAATTCCCCACCGCTTCCCGACCCCTCTCCCCCCCCTTTTCTTTAAAACTTTGAAATCGCTCCCCTCCCCCTACCCCAACCTTTACCTCCACCTCCTGGTTGAGAGCGGGCGATTGGCGGGCGCTGCTGGTAGGTCCTACTCCTTTCCTTCTTTCACTTATCTTTCATCTTGCTAATTCCTCTTAATTCACCCTGAGATCTCCGCAATGGTGGATGGGGCAAATGTCAATGAAACCCGATTGAGAACCACTGGGCTAGGCTATATCATTATCATATATTGGTGACATTTCCATCGAGACGATCATTCACAGTCTACACGGACACGCCTCACCAGTCAGCACGAACACACATTGCGTGTAATAAGTAGGCTACGACTATTGATACGCATTGATGAGTTTTTTGTTTTGGTTGAGGAGGAGAGTTGAGGAGACCTGCTATATTTAATGAACACGTACCATTTAAGATAACAAAAAATAAGGTCATGGGATTGGATTATCGCCGCTCTCTGTCCTCTATGACCAAATGAGCGGCATATCTTGATCTTTTAACAATCCCATAATAATAATAATAATAATAATAATAATAATAATAATAATAATAATAATAATAATAATAATAATAATAATAATAATAATAATAATAATAATAATAATTGATTATCGTTATAAAATCAGTATCCTAGTGTAGTATTCATTTCTTTCTTTGTATCTTTCAAAATTTCTTCCTCCCTCTGCTTTTCCTCTTGCTCCCTCAGCTCTTCAACTACTATGATCTCCATGCATTGTGGACCGGCTAACTTTCAATGAAGCAAACAAACAAACAAACAAACTCTTTTACTGTGTCCTCTAAGACAGAAAAGATACAACATATACATTGATGAACGGATAGATGGGAAGATGGATACAGGGATGAAAAAAGGATGCATGCAAGATCAGATAGACAAATATTCAGATAGGTAGATAGATAGATATATATATAGATAGATAGATAGATATATAGATATATAGATAGATTGATAGATAAATAAATGGATAGATAGATAGATAGATAGATAGTTGAATAGATAGATTGATTGATATACTAATTCATTTCCACTCTTAATATATTCTTTATTATGTTCTAATATTTAGTAGAATTTATGGAGGTTTAGTTGAAAAGCTCATTGTCGCTACATTTTCAATCCATACTTCCATTATAGTATGATTATCATAATGATGACGACACCCCTGGCTGAAGAGGAGGGAGATAAACTTCAATTTGTCGAAAATTTAGTCTGAGTTGGTTGGTCTTTGTGCGTCAAGGGCTCTGTTGCCGGGCTCCTATGGCATGAATGTTCTAAGCGATCCCAAAATCATTCTCATCTGATGAATTTTTTTCTCTACCAGAAGTACTGTTCAATTAATGCCAATTTCATTATTTCCCCCGTCTTTTCGTAGACTTATCGGTCACCTAAGCCGCCATTTTCAACAGGTTTTATAATTAAAAGTTGGAGGAAAAACAGCGCTCACCCCCTATGCGTAACCTCAGTGTCGAGTACTGACGATCGAATAATCGTACTTGATATCACTCGGTGTATAACATGCTTTATAAATCTTTGACATAACGCCGTTCGTCGCTATGGTTGACATATCTAGCAGCTTCGGCAGTTTTTTTATCTGATAAATTTCTACATCCTTCGATCGTGTGCGATGTATAAGAGATTGTTCAGGTCTTATTTTGATCGTAGACATGTTCAGACTCGTCTTCATTAAGTCTGAATTTAGCGTATCCGGCTAAGTTGTTACAGGCCGTCCCCTAGGGTCTTTTAAAAATATATATTGTTGTTCTTTCGAAATAGGGTGACATCGCTTTTTTTTTGCGAGTATGTATAAGAATAAGCTAATTTCGTGTGCGCCTTCCTCCGGAGAACTCAAAGTACATCAATATATTTGATTTGATTTGATTTGATTTACCCACATCCACAACTAAGGTGATCTCGAGGTTTTTGGTACTATTTTAAATTATGCTCAGACTGCCCTGTAAACAACCAAGGGATCTTTAACGTGCACATATTGTTGTGATATGCATACGGGACCTCCTTTTATCGTCCGTCTCCGATGGGACTAGGTGTCAATCCACCTACCTGGACCAGGGGCGTAGATTTTGCTCGAAAAAAAGCCTCGAGAAAATTTGTCACCCGTTAGCGGGGCTCGAACCCACTACCTTTTGGTTGAGAGGCCGACACCTTGCCTCTGGACTACCGAGTTCCCACCATCAACACATTACTATACACATATTACATAGACAATGTACATTAAAACATCGTGAATTTCCTACGGGTCCATTAATTTTACCCACGTAATTAATATGCAATGAAATTAAAAGCTGTCACAGATGTAGTGCGGATTTGAAGGGATTTGAATGTACGCTCGTATTTAAAGATTCAGCAAGCTCGACATCCCGAGGTAAAAGATTTCAAATTTCAGCGGCTTATGAGTACAAAGTTCGCTGTTCAAAAATTTCAGATTGGTTTTGGGTTTTCGTGATCATGTTCTTATTGAGTGAACGCAGTGATCTATTCGTTGTATATCAGGAGCCTTATTGTTTTATATAAACTGGGAAATCTACTAAGTGTAGACATTGATATACGATTGTAGCGATTTTGTAGTTGATGCGTGATCCTAAAGGGGAGCCAGTGTAGGTGTTTGAGAATTGGTGTTGGTGTGTGTGTTTGTGTGTGTGTGTGTGTGTTTTTTTTTTGAATTTTGATTTGATTTGATTTACAACTATGGTAATTTCGTGGATTTTGGTAGGATTTTTAATTTAGTCCAGACTGCACTGTAATCAGCCAAGCGATCTTTAACGTGCACGGCAGTGTTGTGTTCTGCACATGGGGCCTCCTTTTTATCGTTCGTCTCCGATGGGACTAGGTGTTGATCCACCTATTTGGACCAAGGGGGTAGATTTTTAGCTCGAAAAAAAAACTCGAGATAATTTTTCAACCATCAGCGAGGCTCGAACACTACCTTTTTGGTTGAGAGGCCGGCACTTTGCTTCTGGACTGTCGTGTTCTTCCTCTTTTTGAAAGTTTCATTACTAGTCTTACAGCATCGTTTTGTATTTGTTGTAATGTATTGACTCATGTCAATGAAGGTCCAGCTTGCAGAGAATTACAAAATGGTCCAATCTTGATAGAATGAATGAGCATACTTATATTAGTTGGTAGCTTTAGGGCTGATCTATTGTCTAATGTGGGATATTTTCACAACTTTTCTTAAGTGTGATATATGGATAAGCAGTGACGTCAGGTGGCGTGTATAGTCCCATCTTTTCATTATATTATATAGTCCATGACATCTCACCATGTAATATTATTTTTTCAAAAGGTAAAGATTACAGAAAAGAAGTCAATAAATAATGAGATGACATTGATTGCTGTCGAAATAATTGGTTTTACAGTGCTCAACTCATGAATGACTAAGGGGCGAGTATTGATTTTCCTATTGGAAGCATGTCATAGAGATCAAGTTAGCTTTGAAGCCGCGCATTCTTTTAAACTGCCACAGCTCAACTTGCAATGTGCCTCAAGCACAACTGGAGGCCTGGGGGGGGGGGTGCGGAGGGGGAGGGGGCAACAAACAGGTCATGACGACGACAGTACAGAAAGGATAGATAGACTGACTTTGTCTGTACATAATTTAACGAAGTCGTTCGGCCTTACGATCGACAGCGAAGTGTGACAGGAAGACGATTCGTGTGTCGTGCGTGTGTGTGTGTGTGTGTGTGTGTGTGTGTGTGTATGAGTGTGAACGTTTGTATGTACTAGCTGTGGATGTCACCTAGGCTAAAAACAACGTACAATGTACCTCTCTGCGTTCCCTACGTTTGCGTATGTTAACACAAAGATTGTTTTCTCTCTTTTTTCTTCTTCTTCTCTCCCCCTTTTCTTATTTTTCTTTGGGGTAGGGGGTGAGGGGGGGGTTTCCCATGGGCTGTGTTGTAGTTGACGTGTTTACCCAATTGTTTTCTGATTATCCATACATATTTTCATCTCACATCTTACAAGTAATTTCAAAATAATTGTTGCTTAGTGTTTTAGATAACGAAAATGTGTTGCAATTGGAAAGAGAAAAAAACCCCCGAAACAAAACAGAACGAAAAAAGAAAGAAGAAAAAAGAAAGAAATGAGGTATGACAATTTTGACCCCTGTCTCACGTCAAAATTACCTTCGTGACTCTACAGTGAATAAGTAGGAATCAATGATCACGTCCAGGTTTCTAACTTTCTCAACACAACGGACTTCTTCTCCAAAGATTTTATCAGTTTTTATGTTAGGCTATATTTGGGGTTCTCTGCGTAGTAGTATGACTATGAAGCAAAAATAATTTCAGGATTTGCAACGATATTAATATTCAGGATTTGCAACGATATTAATATTCAGGATTTGCAAAGACATTAATATTCAGGATTTGCAAAGATATTAATATTCAGGATTTGCAACGATATTAATATTATTTGCAAAGATATTAATATTCAGGATTTGCAAAGATATTAATATTCAGGATTTGCAAAGATATTAATATTCAGGATTTGCAAAATATATTAATATTCAGGATTTGCAAAGATATTAATATTCAGGATTTGCAAAATATATTAATATTCAGGATTTGCAAAGACATTAATATTCAGGATTTGCAACGATATTAATATTCAGGATTTGCAAAGATATTAATATTCAGAATTTCCAAAGATATTAATATTCAGGATTTGCAAAGATACTAATATTTAGGATTTGCAAAGATATTAATATTCAGGATTTGCAAAGACATTAATATTCAGGATTTGCAAAAATAGTAATATTCAAGATTTGCAAAGACATTAATATTCAGGATTTGCAAAGACATTAATATTCAGGCTTTGCAAAGACATTAATATTCTTTATCCTGTAAAAATATCAAACACATCACTGTACATCAAGTGTAAGAGCATTATTATTGTTCTCAGTTGTCTCCTGTGAAAAGTATATAATTTTTGTTCTTTTTGTCTTTATAAAGAGTATGTTCTGCAATTATAAAGATATATTCTACTAAAGAATTGTACGATTTCAATGTTGTTGCAAAGTTGACCTTGTTATATCTGATCAAAATGTTCAACATTTTATTAAGAGTAAAATTTGACTGGTGTTTTCTGTTTTCAATGTTTTCTTTAATGTCAATCAGTGATCCTGCTACTACATCTTTAGTCTCTAGTGGAGGGGTTTTTAGATATTTAGGCCGCGAACCCTTGACATCATCCATCAGGACTCGTAGTCAGACCCCATCCCCCTTTTCTGTTTCTCCACATTTCCAAATTTGAGAAAGAGCGAGAGAAAGAGAGAGGGAGAGAGAGAGAGAGAGAGAGAGAGAGAGAGAGAGAGAGAGAGAGAGAGAGAGAGAGAGAGAGAGAGAGAGAGAGAGAGAGAGAGAGAGAGAGAGAGAGAGAGAGAGAGAGAGAGAGAGAGAGAGAGAGAGAGAGAGAGAGAGAGAGAGAGAGAGACAGAGAGGAGAGGGGAAAGAGAGAGAGAGAGAGACAGAGAGAGAGAGAGAGAGAGAGAGAGAGAGAGAGAGAGAGAGAGAGAGAGAGAGAGAGAGAGAGAGAGAGAGAGAGAGAGAGAGAGAGAGAGAGAGAGAGAGAGAGAGAGAGAGAGAGAGAGACATCCAAACATTCAGACAGAGACACAGAGAGAAACAGAGAGAGAGAGAGAGAGAGAGATGAGAGAACGAGAGAGACAGAGACAGAGACAGAGACAGGAGAATCATGGAGGGGTGTCTAGTCCTCTTTAGGTACAGGATATGAATGCCCGATTAGATGCATTGTAATACTGGACAGACAGACAGACAGACAGACAAATCCACACAGACAGACATACAGACAAACACACAGACAGACATACAGACAGACAGACAGACAAAGACACAGACAGACAGACCGACCGACAGAAACAGAGACAGAGACAGAAAGAAACATAAATAGAGACAGAGACAGAGAGAAGGAGGAGAAGATGAACGAGAACGAGGAGGAAAAAGAGAATGGTGAAGGGGGAGAAGAAGAAGAAGTAGAAGGTAGAAGAATCATGGAGGTCGGTGTCTTCTTCTTCCTTTTTTCTTCTTCTTCTTCTTCTTCTTCTTCTTCTTCTTCTTCTTCATTTCTTCTTCTTTTTCTTCTTCTTCTTCTTCTTCTTCATTCTTCTTCTAGGTACTTCTTCTTCTTCTTCTTCTTCTTCTTCTTCTTCTCTTCTTCTTCTTCTTCTTCTTCTTCTTCTTCTTCTTCTCTTCTTCTTCTTCTTCTTCTTCTTCTTCTTCTTCTTCTTCTTCTTCTTCTTCTTCTTCTTCTTCTTCTTCTTCTTCTTCTTCTTCTTCTTCTTCTTCTTCTTCTTCTTCTTCTTCTTCTTCTTCTTCTTCTTCTTCTTCTTCTTCTTCTTCTTCTTCTTCTTCTTCTTCTTCTTCTTCTTCTTCTTCTTCTTCTTCTTCTTCTTCTTCTTCTATATGTCCAATGCCTTCTTCTTCTTCTTATATGCTTTTCTAATACTGAGTATTATCGATTTTCTTCCCCTTTAAGTACACTTCATGGACATTTCTACTTCTTCTTCTACTTCTTCTTTTCTTCTTCTTCTTCTTCTTCTTCTTTCCTCTTCTTACTCTTCCTTCTTCTTCTTCTTCTTCTTCTTCTTCTCTTCTTCTTCTCTTCTTCTTCTTCTTCTTCTTTTCTTCTTCTTCTTCTTCTTCTTCTTCTTCTTCTTCTTCTTCTTCTTCTTCTTCTTCTCTTCTTCTTCTTCTTCTTCTTCTTCTTCTTCTTCTTCTTCTTCTTCTTCTTCTTCTTCTTCTTCTTCTTCTTCTTCTTCTTCTTCTTCTTCTTCTTCTTCTTCTTCTTCTTCTTCTTCTTCTTCTTCTTCTTCTTCTTCTTCTTCTTCTTCTTCTTCTTCTTCTTCTTCTTCTTCTTCTTCTTCTTCTTCTTCTTCTTCTTCTTCTTCTTCTTCTTCTTCTTCTTCTTCTTCTTCTTCTTCTTCTTCTTCTTCTTCTTCTTCTTCTTCTTCTTCTTCTTCTTCTTCTTCTTCTTCTTCTTCTTCTTCTTCTTCTTCTTCTTCTTCTTCTTCTTCTTCTTCTTCTTCTCTTCTTCTCTCCTCTTCTTCTTCTTCTTCTTCTTTCTTCTTCTTCTTCTCTCTTCTTCTTCTTCTTCTTCTTCTTCTTCTTCTTCTTCTTCTTCTTCTTCTTCTTCTTCTTCTTCTTCTTCTTCTTCTTCTTCTTCTTCTTCTTCTTCTCTTCTTCTTCTTCTTCTTCTTCTTCTTCTTCTTCTTCTTCTTCTTCTTCTTCTTCTTCTTCTTCTTCTTCTTCTTCTTCTTCTTCTTCTTCTTCTTCTTCTTCTTCTTCTTCTTCTTCTTCTTCTTCTTCTTCTTCTTCTTCTTCTTCTTCTTCTTCTTCTTCTTCTTCTTCTTCTTCTTCTTCTTCTTCTTCTTCTTCTTCTTCTTCTTCTTCTTCTTCTTCTTCTTCTTCTTCTTCTTCTTCTTCTTCTTCTTCTTCTTTCTTCTTCTTCTTCTTCTTCTTCTTCTTCTTCTTCTTCTTCTTCTTCTTCTCTTCTTCTTTTGGTTTGTCGTCATAGTCCACGTCATTTAACTTCTCTTCGCACGATATACGATCTTTTCATCATACGGATTCCACTTGCACAAAAGTTAACTCCGACATTATTGTAGTCTTTGTCACATTCACTACCCTGTCTTTATTATTCTTAAAAATCTGAATACTGTCCCTGAGCCATATCGACTGCTTTCGGTCTCTTGCCTCAGGACACCTTCTTTTACGTTTCTCTTTTTATAACTTCTAAAACGTCTTTAGAATAATAGTAGGCTTATTCTTAGTTACTTCAAACATTTTCTTCCTTTTCATGAAAAAAAAACAGGGGTGTGAGGGGGGGTGTGTGGGAGTGGAGATTTAAGAAATGAGGTTCTCGTGTAATGATTTGTAATATGTTATGTGCCTCCTTAGTAGCCAACATTTTTGCCACTTTAATTAAACCTTACGACTTAAAAAGAAAAAAAAAGTGAATGCTTTCGACGTTGGCTGACTGTATAAATATAAATAATAATACCCCCCCCCCCAAAAAAAAAAAAAAAAAAAAAAAAAAACAACAACAACCTCCGTGACTGCTTCTCTGCCTGGACACTGGTCACAGCTGAGGCCCATAAAAACGTAAACAGAAAGGGACGAAGAACAGGGTGAGGCCCAATAGCTGTTACCTCAACGACGCACATGACGGTGGTAATGATCTAAATCATGGCAATTAACGACACAGACGAGCCCACACTTAGCAAGGGCCACCAAAGCGAGACGTGTTGCTTTGATAGTCAGAGAAGACACAGACTATGTATTTCAGTTGATCATCACCACGTTAATTCACTGATTTGTGAGGTCGCATTTTTAAGCATCTATTTACTTTGGCAACTTGTTATCTCCCACAAATGTAAGAATTTCAAATTTAACCTCTTTTCATAACTGAATGTACGCTATTTTGTTATGGCAAATGCTATGTTACTGTTGCTGTTTCTTAAAATTCATTAATAGATAAATAACGTTTGGCAGCTGTCCGTTTTGTTTCACCATATTTTGTTTTGTATCAAATACATGCAGTAGTTATTTGAAAGTACTTCTTGTATCTATAGTTTATCAAGAAAAAGAAAAAACCCAAAATGAAACAATTTGAACTACATTATTCATCGTGGATGAGCAAGTTACGATAAATGTTCATATCATTTTATAAACGTTGCAGTTGAAGCCTGGAGCTTGAAAAATAATTGAAGTCAAATTGAACTACATTATTCATCGTGGATGAGCAAGCTACGATAAATTTTCAAATCGTTTTATAAACGTTGCAATTGAAGCCTGGAGCTTGAAAAAATAGCTGAAGTCAATAACTGTGGCATAGTACATCCATGAATAAAATATGTTTGGGCATGCCATAGTGAACCCACCCCTCATAAACAGTTATTAACCTAAAAAACCCCAACAAATTTACGAGTTGACCACTCTTTGCATTTGTTTTGCTCTCGGGAGCAACTAGAGGGTAAGCACGTACAATGGCGTATGACTTGAAAACAAAGGAAAAATTTATGAAATTAAATTGTGTGGCACTGTCGACAAAATTAAATACAAAAAAAAAAAAAAGACGGGAAACGCTAATTACATGAAGCTTGTAATAAATGGGGGGGGGGGGGGGGGGGGATATCGTTTATCGGTTACATTATTTACAAGGCTAAGATAATCTGTCGATTTGCTGATTTATTTGGATACACCGCAACCAATAATAAACGGGCACATGAAGTAAATTTTAATTTCCCCTCTTAATTTACACAACTGTTCAATCGTCATCAGCAACGTATTACAATATTGTGTACTGTTACAAGCAAGCTTATTAAGTAATTATAAAGACGAAAGAGACATACATTTAGATGTACTACATGTACATCAAATGGCGACCATTATGAATGAGCAAGAGGAAAATAACCATTTACATTTTCCCAAACATGTATGATGTCATCGGTTGAACATTTACGAAATCTAACAAATTTCTTTAAAAGGAAAGAGTGGAATTTTGATGATTAATATCAAAGCAAAATGATGACAAAAAACCCCCCAGTTAAATGAGATCAAATATCAAAGTGCTTTGGAAATGTTTCCTGTCAAGCAATTGAGCGCTTTCATTAACTTCTTGGTGTGACTGATGACTAAAGGAGAAAAATGCTCCCCATCTTTTGTAGATGAGCGAACTCAGATGACTCATGGTCCCTATCTAGAATCTAATATGTACCCACTGCTAGCTAGTTGAAATGCAGGTATCGGTACATGTAGTTTCTAAATGATGGACATGATAGATATACTATTTCTATATTTATGCAACCCAAAAACGACCATAAATGCATAGATATACTCTTCATTTGAGAGGGAGGGGCAAGACGTTAAATAAAAAATGGTGAGTGGAATTTGATAGCTCAGTAAATACAGCTACTGTACTGTTGTAACATGTCACCACCGTGAGATGTAACACTTTGAAACTGGGTCCATACTTTTTGAAACCCCTATTGTTCAATTTAATGACAGGTAGTTTTCAACAGGGGGCAAAACAATCATTACGTTATACTGATCTTAAACACGCTTATTTCAAGTGTTAGGTTCTTGAAAGCGAGGCCCTTTATATAATGTGTCAAGTTTATTGATGGATGATTTCTTCGGTTGGTCAAAGTAAGATTGCATTGGGGAGAGAATGGAAATACGCTTCTCTATGTCTCTATGATCAATTATAGTTATTGGCATACCGTAGCCATTTGGAACATGACGTGGTCTGTCTGGTAAGGTGTTATTTTGTTGTTATTCAAATAATGATATCGATAGATTTACTTATTTTGCATTACATGGTTTGATCCTTCCTCCAAGGACGACGGGCGTAGGATTTCCCACCTGAGTTGAAACGCAAGAGCAAATAAATGAGGTTATTTTCAGGCGCCGGCTATTGAATCACTCGTTTCTAAGACGAACTGTGACGGGGCTGGGAATGGGAATTATATTAGGTGTCGTATTCACTTTACCGTTACGGCATGGCTAAAGCAGTGCCTGTGATATTTCATTCAGTCAACTATATGCGTTTCAAAAGGGGGAATGTTTTTAATTAATCATTATCTGAAGCATTCTATAATCGCTTTGAAAATATGACAGAGTGTATTTATGGGAACCAAAAGTTCAGCGCACCCGGTGTCGTGCCTGAAGAAAATCTGAGAGGGAAATTAGGACATGAACGAAAAGAACAATTCGATCCGTTTCTTTTCTGGGTTGTTGAGAACTAAGTAATCGTTATATAGATCTAGCATCGTACCTCTTTCTTTTTATCTGTGCAAATAAATAACTTATCTTTCCCCACAGCAGCATTGACTTCAATGGCTCGCTCTTCTGGCATTCTTTGTAGACGATGGGGGCTGCTAGTAGGTCCTTCATTCCTTCCACTCTTTCACTTCTCTTTCATCATGATGTTTTCCCTTACTTTATATTGAGATCATCGTTATATATATAGTGAACGGGGTAAATTTCAATGAAAAAAATGAAGATCGTATTCTTTCGGTCCACAATAAAGATGTGCAGGCTCACCATCTGTATCTCATACCCCCTCCCCCAAGTAGGCCATATAAATTAAATTCCTTCTCAACTCCCCGGGAGCATACACTATAGCAACCTGTTAGGCGCTTTGTACTAACACTTTGACAAGATCTTTCTCTACCTATAGTTGGGTAGGCCGACACTTTCACTAGATCTAGCTCATAGTCTAACTTCTCATTATTCTTACATTCGAAACATACCACACCCTCTTCTCCTTCAGGTCGCAATGAAAGAAATCCAGTTTGTTTTATATATAAACGGTAGACCTATGTTCCATTATTTTGTTTTGTAATCTCAAATTCTGGCCATCAAGACAATATAATTAGGCGATAAATATACAGCTGTATCGATACCTCAAACAACGTCATGAATGAGTGATTTACGCATGTTCAGTATCCGTTTGTATAGTCTTCTGTCACCATGACGGCGGTGCTCTGTCCCTGGTTTGTAACACAGGACCATGCAATACAATTACAATAATGTTGGAACTAGATCTGGATCCATACCATGCGACGGTCACTGGATCAAGGAATGACCTTTGACGCTCTTCATTTAAAGCTTTTATAAAGTAAGATAGCAAGGGTCTAGATCTACTCAATTAGAGTTAGAGCTAACGAGTCTAGAGGCAAGATAGAAACGTTAGAAGCTAGATCTAGATCTAGTTAGTGGAGTTATTATCTAGAATCTAGCTCTAGGCCAACAAAATTATCGAATTAGACTCGACTAGACTGTAACTGTAGTCTTCTTCTTCGGGATGTAAAAACCTATGGTGGAGGATAGGTCTACATTGTACAATCTTAAACAGGTTGATCCCATCTATGCACACAGGGAAGTTAGTATTATAAGCAAATAAAAAACATATATATATACAGATAAAATGTTCCAAAACAGAGTTGAATGGGATCCCAGGGAACTCATCATTTCAATGGTTAATTACGAAACTAGCCTGACAAACTCTGACAGAGTGCTGGCATCTACGGCTTCGGGAGGCAAACTATTCCACAGACGAACAGTTGAAATGAAGGAAAGAAGGAGTTGATATGCGCCTTGATTCTAGATTTGGGGACAATGAATTTTCTGCTGTGCCCTCTGATGTTTCTTGTGGCACGTGTAATGCAGTTCAGCAAGGAGACGTCTATCGTGTTGCTCATTATCATAAACGTTGTCATCTTGTTTCTGTTTCTTCTTATATCCAGTGGTTCGAGGCCGAGTTTCTGAACAAGGGATGAGTTAGTCTACTGTTTTTTCCGCAGTGCGTACATTGTAAGGTCGAGTTAAGTTACCTCTTTCTCTCTCTATCTCTCTCTTTCTCTCTTCGTCTTTCTGTTTCTGTTCATAAAAAGGGCCTATATATTGGCCTATCCTGCAAATGAGTGTTGTGTGTCACATGTGTGTGTTTCTATCTGTCTCATTCTTGCGTGTGTGTATCTCCCTCTCCCTCTCTTGCGGGAGGTTGGTGGGTGCTACGGTAGGTCGTACTTCTTTCCTTTCATTCTTTTGTTTATCTTTCATCTTCCTCTCTGTCTCTGTCTCTCTGTCTGTCTGTCTGTCTGTCTGTCTGTCTCTCTCTCTCTGTCTGTCTCTCTCTCTCTCTCTCTCTTTTTCTCTTTCTCTCTCTCTCTCTCTCTCTCTCTCTCTCTCTCTCTCTCTCTCTCTCTCTCTCTGTCTCTCTCTCTCCCAGTGATACAAAGAATGGTTGGCCAGATGCGACTACCTCGCCAAATTTTCACCAAAATTGTTTAATGGGTATGTACGAAGGGGGTGGGGTGGGGGTGGTGATTGTTAAGGGGGATCTCCACCCCGATAATATGAAGACCTAGTGAAAAAAAACTGGGGGAGGGGGGGGCTCCTCCCTGATTACGTGTTAGTCTACTAAAAAGCAAAAGGTGGGGGGGGGGGGGGGGGGGGGGGGGGTCTCACCCTTGAATAAAAAAGTCATAAGATAACATGGATACATTCCCAAAATTAATTAATTGAAACCTGTCTCATACACTATGCTCATGAAATACTGTTGTGACTGAAAGACACCTTTCAAGAACACTCGGTCTTTCTTTTTTACCCCACAAAAACTGAGCCCAATTTTTTTTATCTCAATTATGTCCCTTAGATGTAGCAGACTTAAGAACTCCTTTCTTATCTTATGATGCCTCTTTTAATGTAAAATAGCCCACCTCAACTCAAGAGCAGGATGAGGTACAGGGATCTGGATCTGAGGTCTTCATATCTTTATCTAGATCTTAGGCCTGGGTGATACTCGAGCCATTACTCGATACCAACGAATACAAGGCTTTGTGTCGTTTATTTTAATCCTACCACGGTCTCAAGACCAGAGGTAAATAACAGCAACTCCCGACTCCCGTCTTGATACCAACCCACATTGTAACTACTTTGTCTTGACAAGTAGAGACGAGACCAGACTGAAAGTGAGGGGCACTAACGACGCATTGCGCTAGCAGTGCAGTGAGACCATAATATGAGAGAGACACACCAGTAGGCATGACAGTGGTGATTGGGGGTAAGGGATGAGGTGGGTGGGGAGCAGTTATGCAAAATATTATGTCGACCGAGTGAGACAACGTCTTTGAAACTGTTGGCATCTCTCATCTTCAGCCCTTTGTAGGCCTACTTCCATACCAAAAACTGAAAGATCAAATGTAACAATGAGCAGATTAAGGGACCTCATCTCGAAATGAGAAGATATAATGAGGAGTCACCCCTTTGGTGGAAAGATAATGCTGCAGTTGCAGGAAATTGCGAAATCCTTTTTGTGCATCCCAGCAACGTCGGTGCCATCAGAGAGACTATTTTCGAAAGCTGGAGAACTTGCCTTCCATCGCAGAAGTTGTTTAAAACCTAGCAACATCCATAAATTATTTTTTCTAAATAAAACCTTAGATGTATAAAGCCCATTATAAATGTTTATCGTTAGTAAATTACATTAAAATTTCTTTTTTCTATAAACCCACATGGATGTTTCAAAATGTACAAGAATGCAATCTATTGTCCTTTACCTTTTTATTTTCATTTCAAATTCTTGTTAAAGTTTTCCATTGATATATATACTTATAAATAATCGTTAAATAATGATGTGAGAAAAAAAAGAGTGAATGACTGATGAGAAGATAAGATAAGAATGGGCAATAATGTTTTCACTTTGACTTACTTTTCTAAATAAAAACAAAAAAGGAAAAAGAATTCAACAAACCAAAAACCATGGAGAAAATAATGTAAGGCTACTGAAGCTGTCCGTTTGTGTCTTAATGGGCATGCTTCGTTAGCCGTTACCCCCACCACACCCTTTGCATGTTGCAGCACCTCCATCCCTTTCTTTGCACGCAAAACATTTTGAGCATAATTAGCCTAGCTAACTTTCAATCCACGCTACCCTGCCCTCTCCTTTTGCGACGGTGATAGCAGTTTTTACTAGTCTCTCACTGGGTCTGTCTACTGTCTTCTGCTATCGCTGTTCTATTATTCATTGATACTGTTTATTTTCGCCGTCGTGAGGCTTAAGAGGCAGTCTCGCTGAATTCGTTAAAGCGAGTACTCGAATAACACAAGACCAGAGAAAACGTTAGTTGGTATCAACTAGTAATAGAACAGCGTGTCTTGCCCAAAGCCTATTAGATCTACATTTGAGGGAGCATAGTCGGGCACATCATTTAATTTACATGGTAGTAAGCGAAATTTGAGAATGATAAGTTAACAGAACATATCTGAATCCATGTATCTTTGACTTATCATGACATCCAATTTCCATCGAAATCAAACCTTTTTTAGACACAATAATCCATCGAGATCTAACTGAACTGCAGAGAAAGGATTTTTAAACACAACACAACATGATTGACAGGTTGGGTAAGAATTAGATTTTATGCCTTTCCCACGGTCTGTATATATCAATAGTATTTTTCTATCTCCCTAGGGCGTGTTCTTAGACTGTTACTGCTGTATTTTCTAAACTGGTATGAAATATGGACATTCAATCAATTATTACAAAAATCTTTAAAAGGCACATATTGAAAATTCCACGTAATGTGTTAAAATCTAACTAAGAAGTACTGAAAGAGGCTGATGAAGCGAAACAGCTAATTATTGGTTTATTTCAGCCAAACGTCAGTTAAATTAGTCATATACAGGGATCCCCTCCCTTTATCATTATTTTAATTCATTTCTCCCTTTTGCCATACATAATTATGATTCCACCTATGTTAAGAATTAACATTCCAATTTATTGTATCCATATATTTTGAAGTTTTTAACATTACGAGAGTGAGAGGCCTGAGAGTGAATGAGAGACTGTGAATTCTATCGTATTATGTTGATTAATTTTTCTGTAGTGATTACCTATTGTGAGCATATCATGTCAACAAACACAATGTAATTGCCTGTGTAAGGATCACTAAAAATTTGATCTTATCTTATTTTATCTGTCCCTGGTGTGCAATTGTTTATTTTCAATAAGAAAGACAATAAAAAAAAAACCCATCAACCCCCAAAATGAGAAAAACAAATACTTGGCAAAAGCACCAATGCTACCTAGGTGTCTGCATTATGGTAAAACAAGGGGAGAAGTACAGTACACCTCGACTTTGACGAGCTCTGATTCAACGAGACCTCGGGTCTAATGAGGACGCTAAAAATCCTTGATTTTATTCCTAAATTAAGTCAATAAAAACACCTCTGGTTCAACGAGTGATAAATGAACGACCGCAGCTCCGGGATCCCTACCGCTTTATTCTTGACACGCAATGTCGCTTGATTATCATACATCACCTTCACGTGTCATAAGCATGTCTCGAGACAGGTTGACATGATTTTTTTTAGCATTTCAAGCAATAAACCGTTTTACTTTACAGATTGTAATTGGATTGACAGAAAACCCCCACAAACACAATTGCATACACACATCATATCAACTTAATCAGTGACACGTCAAAAGAGGGATCAAGCCTCGTTACGCTTCACGTCATTTTTAAACTATTCATTAAATTTTTCTTGAGCTAGATCTAGATTGCTTAAAACAATGTCATCAGTTACCAGTATATATGTAAGTTGAGACTTCCTTGGATTCAGCGAGACCTCATGTTCACCGAAAACTCCAGGATGATCCTGACGATTTAATTGAATCCGAGGTTTACTACTGATTATGTATACTGAGTCTAATGATTTTTTTATCTTTGAATTTACTGAAACACAACCTTGCTAATATACACCATTTTCTTGTCTCCTAAGGACCATATAATTTGGCAGTGGTAATGTTCCTTCAAGATCCCTACAGCCCATAGAAGCTGTGCTTATGCTGGTTTCTATAGCATGAAGCGGCGGAAAAGGTGATAATATAATAATCACATCTGGGCTGGATGCTAATCTGTCGCACGTTTTTACTCCCAAGCTGTAGGGGATACCTGTTTGCACCTGGGTCAAGAGGGAAAATGCGTGTAAGTGTCTTTCCCAAGGAACACAACATCATACCTAGCTTTGCTGGGATTCGAACCCAGGACCTCATGATCCCCAGCCTTTTGGCTAATTATTAGACCTCAGACGGCACTAATATGAGAGTAGCTACCGTTTATATTTTTTACTTTTACAGCTATCATTGTTGTTATTATCATCATTAATATGACATTAGAGTACTCATCAATTTCTGCTTTTACAGACGGACACAGTCCAAAATGTCTCAGATTCTCTCAGACCGATATGACTCTGTCAAAAATAGACAGATGTCCACTGCTCGGACCTTTGCAAGAGATTCATATCATATTTTGATCTTGAGATCGATGACCATGGAATAAGAGCATGTTCGAGTGGTATGTGTGACTTGGACGACAACAACATTGTCTTGATGAAATACAATGAAATACCAGACTTCTTGAAAGGAAATCCATATGTGGTGAAAGGCTATAGATCTATGCTTCCATTTTCTTCATGTTTGAAAAGGTAAGTAGAAAGACTACAAGAATATCAATACAAAGAACTTCATGGTAATTTCATGACTGAAACAGATTTTTGTTTATCAAGAGTATTTTCAGTTAAAACGAGTCTTAGATACTTTCACAGAAGAGACCAAATAATTTGTTTACACACATTATTAAGTCATAAATAAAACGTGTGAGCCTCCGTTTTTTCCTCATATTGAATTGAATATTTGCTGTTAAGTAATAAATCAATCATAAAGTCTTAAAATGTCATATTGCATGTTCAGTGAAGAGATTTTCAGAAAATACATGAGTTGAATTGTTGAATTAGAAATATATGAAACAAATTTGTTTCTTAACTTTGAATGTGCCTAAAGATAAAGATGGATTTATAGTCTGTATCCTCGCACAAGTGCAGGCTCACTGACTGTACATCATTTATCCCCCAGCAGGCCATTTCATTCAAAGTTCTTCTCAACTCCCGAAGGTTGGGAGCATACAGTATACAAGCCTGTTAGGCTTTTTGTACTAACACTCAGGCAAGATCTTTCTCTACCTATAGCTGGTTACTCATTCGTACCTGAGTCAAGTGTGGAAATTAGAATGAAGTAACTTTCCTAAGAGTACAACGTTGTGAAAAAACCCCCACCTGTGCCAGCCATGGGGCTTGAACCAGTGTCGTCGTGATTACCTGAATACCAGCTCACAACACTACGGTTCAGCTACAACGCCTAGGATGCAATGTGGCAAAGTTGAAACATTCATATTAAAGCGTTTACAAAGTAATTTCATGTGTTATATATTACATGATCTGGTTCATGAAAATTTATATCCCTGAGATAAATTTTTTGTTAGCAATTAGATATTTGATTTCCTCTAGACTTTGAGCAGTTATATATACTTTTAGCCAGAATTGTAATTCATCTCAATTTCTTTTTCATAATTTGTAACCGACAAACATCACAACAACAATAGCCTCCTGGTATGGAGCAATGAGACAATCAACATATGGTCACATCTTCTTGGATTTTTTGTCTTCCTTCTCCTGATATTGTGGGATAATTTGATTGAGTTGCCACATATGGATGGATCTTTATCTGACCACATTATAATCACAACAGGCCTCAGTTGTTTTATGGTAAGCGATCTCCAGATTCCAGGCTTTTAACTTTGCTTCAGATCTGTTAGAAATGCACTCTTAACCCAGGCACTTTGGGCTCATATGACTGAGAAATGCAAAGCGGTTGGTACATAATTTCATTTGAGGTAGATACATAATTTAAAGAGCATTCTCCTCTGAAGAAATAAAATATTCAAGATGATTTGGTAATTTTTGCATGTGAAGTTTTATTTATTCGGGGGAGGGGGGGAGGGGTATGCATAATGGGGAAAATAAAAACTTTTAAGGGAACGACACATCTTCCATCAACTGTTTCAGCAGTAGATTTAGATTTAGGCACAATTTTCTGTTTAGATGATCCAGCAACATAAAGATTATTATCTGATGATTGAGAATCGGATTCACTTGTAGATTTAGATCTAATTTTTGTGTTGACAGTAATTTTTCATTTTCGAGAATGAAATTATTGACTACTAGAGCTGTGTCAGTCTATTTTCAATTTCTGACAAAGAACATACTAGCTGATAATAATTTGATGTTGCGTTGCAGAACAAATGATTCAACTACATATGTGAGAAATGCCAATACCTTAAAGCATTGGGTAGTAGTAAAAAACAGATGGGAAAGTCAAGACCAATGGGTATCAGTTAGGCAGCGAAAAACTTATTGACGAAACCCGATATGTGTCGGTAATTGCAGTGAGTGAGTTAAATGTGATTTACACACTTTGGTCAGAGGAACACATGAATCTGTTGTACACTTCAGAAATGTTATTGTTTCTGTAACTCAAGCTTTTTCATCATAATTTTGTTATAATTAAGCTTTCTACCTTGATGGCCTCAGTATTTGAGATCATTTTGTTTGTTTGTGATACACTCTTTTGTCATACAAATGCTAAAAATCTTTCATGAGTACATTCACAAGGAAAAATTGTTTTAGCGAATGATGACAAATTATCACGCCTGCAGTAAAAGTCTATTTACCTGTGTAATTTTATTGACTACATCAAATATTTATTCTCAGTAAATGTCGTCATTTAAATTATTTAATCCTGTCATCAAAAGGAGTCCTTATAAGAGAAACAAAAATAAAACTTTCTTTCTTGTCTTTGTTTCCTATGTCTGGTAAATTGATGACTTAATGATGTGAGAATGTGGGAGAAAAAAAGGAAAGGTATTCTTCTTCGTCACGAAACTCTACAACAGAACTAAAATATATTGTGTAGATCTACAAAATTTTCTTGGATTTCACTCACAGTATTAAATTGCTTGATTGTGTTTTTTTTTTATTACTGAGATGAATGTATCATTGATATTATGCGTTAAATGAAATTATATGTTTTTGCTTACTTTGGTCAGTTTTGCATGATTTGCTCCACTGGATTCCACATCTTCTGCTGTCATTCTGAGCGGGCGAGTCGTAGATGGCTGGCACTTGACATGACAGGCGTCTCTGTGGGCATCATAGGATGTTACTTACCAGCTGTCCACTATGCATTTTATTGTTATTCTGTAAGTCACAAGCCTTTTTTATGTACTTCTATCACTAAGAAGAAAAGCATTAAAAACATGTTGAAAATAAAAAAAGAAACAAAATAAAATAGCAAGCTGGACGACTCATAGTAGATCTCACCCAAGCCTATATGGAAAGCTGAATTAAGATACAAGCTAGGCATAGCCATCCCGAAAGACGCCTATTTATATTTTTCATTTGTCTATTTTGACAAGTGAATAATAGTAATACATTCTTCTTCTTTCTCATCAGATATGGAGGGACGTCTACATGATTATGATTTCCATCCTCACTGTCTGCACGCTGGTGTTTCAACTCCACCCAAATTTCTTCACCCATCATTGGTTTTACACTCGCATGGCAGTCTATGTTGGTCTGGTGGTTTATGGTTTCATTCCAACAATACACTGGATCTACTTAACTGGGATTAATTCCACTATGGTTCAGGTAGAGATGAAGTTCCACCCTTTGAAAAAATTGAAATTAAATTAGACATGAAATAAGTACGGCCCATTAGAGTCAAGAGCTTATCCTGTTTCTGTTATATTAAGCGGAACAGGTGTTAATAATGACCTCCTGGATAGGACGCTAGTCTGACGCAGGGTTTTTTATTCCCAAGCTAGTGTTAATACCTAATTGCATCTGGGTTGAGATGGGATAATGTATGTTAAGTGTCTTTCGCAAAGAACACAACGTCAGACCTAGCTTTGCTTGGAATCTTACCTGGGACCTCATGATCTGAAGTCCGGCAGCCTAACCACTCGGCCACCGATGCCACCCTAGAAAAGTTCTCTTCTAAAATCTCATAGATTTTAATATTCGTCACAGAAACTCCTAAGCTTTTGACTCATTGCTGACTTTCTTTTGGTTTTTAATATAATAACGATTTAAAGTAAATTCTTGTTGCCACACCTAAACTTTATACATAAAGTTTCAGGGATTCATTGGCAAGGTGCCTGCCTCTCAACCAAAACGTTATGGGTTCAAGTCCTGACAGGTTGAAAAGTTTTCTTGAGTTTTATCCAAATATTTAGGTAGGTGGATTGACACCTAGTCCCGTTGGAGAAGGACAATAAAAGGAGGTACTGTGTGCCAGTAGTAACTACACTCTGTGCACATTAAATATCCCTTGACTGTTCACAGGGCAGTCCGTGTACAATTAGAAATCTTACCCAAATCCCCAGAGTCACCTTAGTTGTGGATATGGGCAAAAATCAAAAGAAAAAAAAATCAAATCACATAGAATTTTCAAGCATAGTATTATTGTCAGCGTCCAAGTCATGTATGAACTTGGAGTCATTTATTATATGGAAATAAGATGCCATGGATCCTAGTGATTTTACTTTTTAGCGGTGGCTACAAAAATAGTTCTTTTGAAGTAGTAAAATGCATATTAAGGTCACTTAATTATGCATAGGCCTGTGGGTCTTGTGTGCTCTATGTGTGGTTCTCAAAATATCTCGGTTCTGTGGACTACTACATAGAAATGATTGGGCCTTTATTTATTCACGCTTATCAGAAGAAGAAATTACAGATTGCAATCCAAGCATCCGCTTATGTCATGTAATATGATCATTATTTAATTTCATACTTTGTCTATGTTACATACACATGAAAATGAGCATGTTACAATGCGACTGGATGGAATGTCAACTGTAAAATTGTAAAAATAATTTTATTTACCAAAACAATAGAATTATTTAACTTTCTTTCTTTTTATTTCAGATGTTTGCCCCCAAAGTTATCATGGTATATATGTTAGGAGGCCTGGCGTTTGCATTCTACATATCAAAGGTTCCTGAAAGAATTTTACCTGGTGAGTTTGTTTAAGTACTGAAAGGGATGTGATTTTACACAGACAGTGTTAATAAAATCAAGTCTACACCACCCTGTGCTTCTTATTTGGCAAATTAATATGTTTCAGGGTTATAAGCTTTCTTATGGCTAAAACGTTTCTTGCATGTTTAGACTTAATCTGTACAACTTTATTTGGAAAAGTAACTTGTAAAAAAAAAAAGTAGAGTTATAATATGCTTTATCTACACAAAAGATTTTTATGCTCAATTTTCACTTCTTACTCTTAGTATGATCTTGGCAGAAACCTGATCAGTGTCTCTAAGCCATGTAAATTTTCATGTGTCTCTCTCTTTCTTCTATGTTTCAGGTAAATGCGATTATTTAGGTTCTAGCCACCAGATCTGGCATGTCCTCATTGTAGTCGCCTTCTTGTACTGGCACAAGGCGGGTGAGGAAATTCTGCGCTTTCGAATTAGCCAGGCTTGTCCCGTCTGAAGCAGCTGTCAAAGGACAATTGAGTTGTTTCTTATAATAATAATAATAATAATAATAATAATAAATAATAATAATGATAATAATAATAATAAAATGTTCTGATCATGATTTGTCACTGTTCTATCTTATTTGACTAAAGTACTTTGGAAGATTGTCTTTTATGAAAAAACTAGCATAATAGAAAGCATTGCTAAACAGTTTCGTCAAATATTCAAAGCCAAGGTGACGGTCAAATAAAAGGATAAATAAAAAATGTCCTGGTAAGTAACATAGATGTTTATGAGAGGTGAGTTATGAAACACGCTATACAGAATTTTTATAATATTTAAGTTGTTACCTATGTTCTGTTTGATGTCATAAATCAAAATATGGATGGAAATATTATCTCACAAAATACATTAGAGACTTCATTAAACATGGCCTGTACTGGATTCTATTTCACAAAACACCATATAGTATTAGACGCTACTGTGACATCCTTCAAATTTCTCAGTTTCACAACAACAAATATAATGCATTAAGTCATGCATTCCTCCGTATATGTTATCATTTGTTATATCACATCTGTTAGATTTATTTATCATTGTTTATGATATTAACACATAGATATACATACTCTCAATATTCAAGGAATAAAGTCAAGTTATTTGTGTTCAACTCTCTAATGGAAGGATCTATATCATGAACTAATCATGGTTCAGTTTTGGAGGCTTGTAAGGTTTAAAAATATTCTCAGTATGTTCACACAATATGAATATTATATATTGTATGAGGTAAAATTTTACAGCCATCCCCCTTATCTGACCATGACAGTGTTATATTATTATGACTTGTCTGTCCCTTATATTTGATTTCCCAAAGAACTGATGACTCAGTGCTTTAAGCAAAATCAGCATTTAACCCGGATTTAGCCATGGCACATGTTGTTCTAGTCTTTAAAGTTATGAGGGTTAAGTATTTTAAGTAAAGTTCCCACACTAAGAGTTCAGTGTAGGGTAATCAAGAGTAAAATCTTTATGTTTCAATGCATAGGGCAGAATGTGGTACTCTGCCATTACTTTACACCCCGACTTTACTTTTGCTCAGCCTGAATAGACCTAGCTACCCATTTCACTGCTGGGTCGACAGTAAGGCCCAAACATTTTATTCAATATTGATTTTAATTTTATGAATTTGTGTCGTTTAATGATAATCATTCCCTGTGGATGGTGACTTGTACGCTTATGAAGTTAGATTATTGATTGAATTGGATGAGCAAACGAACATTCTACATGTCGTATATCAACAGCATTTTACCTCAGGTGTTATTTTAGTCTTTTTTCCATTCATGTGAAAATTTTCATCAGAAGTTGCAGTGTTAAATGTAGCCTGAATGGGAAGGAAGATTAACTGACATGTGATTTTCATGTGCCAAAGAATTATGATTTTCATGTTACATGTGTATTTGAATATAATATGATCCATATTTTAGGGAGAGATGTTTTAATTTATTTAATTAAATAATATGGGTACTGAGTATCTTTCATGAATAAATGCTTTGTTTATGTAAATGGATTGATTGTGTTTTATTGACAGTATAGTGTATACCCAAAGTCATTTCAGTGAAGAATGAAAGTACAGTAGTCCTCACACGGCAGTCTTGGATATAACAGGAACCCAGCTATAGCAGCGGCACTTCATAAATCCCCAGGTCCTATATTATTAAATTAAATAAACTTGGCTACAACAGTGCCCTATTAGCCGACAAAAATGAAAAAATAAACATAAAACTAAACAAAAACAACCCCCTCCCCGCAAGCACGCAAAAGGTCCAACATGACACATACTCTGTAAAATAAGCCTATATTATAAAATATATTTATTATCCAGTATTATTTTGCCTACTCTGTGCATTGCAGTGTGTGCAGGGGAGGAAGACAGCAGGCTGTCGTAGCTTAGGATCGAGGACCCACTTAGCTTTCTCACTCACATGGCCTAGGCCTGTCTCGTTAGTGTTTTTGGTGACACAAACCATGATTTTGTAGATTGGTCAGTAAAGGGGAGCGATTCAGGAAATTGAAATGCCATTTGGTAAATTAAGACTTATCTACCCTTACAGGTATAACAGTGATGACGTGTCTGTCCCAGCCGTCTTGTTATAGTGGAGGACTACTGTATTGCATAAAACCATAATATTGATGAATTAAAAAGTGTAAAGAGTCCATAAGTTAGAAGGGCGCAAATCAAAGTTATTTTTATTATTTATTATAGTAATTTGTTTAAGTAATAGTTTTGTGTTCAAATCAGACGCAACTTGTGCATTAGACTAGCACGTTCAAATGAAGCGTTGAGGGTGATACATTTATATGTATTTATTTATTCTTACTCCATTGGTCTTTGAGTTTTCACCCTCTTATCAAGCAGGGTATGTAATAGGTAGTTGTTTTTATTTCTGCAATACTTATCTGTAGTCTGAATATTGGGTAGGGGGTGGGGGCTGGGGTGTAGTAGTTCAGAGGCAAGGTGTCGGCTTCTCAACCAAAAAGTAATGGGTTCAGGTTCAAGCTTTTCTGAGTAAAATGTACACCCTCCTGTTTCAGGTAGGTGGATCCCCACCTAGTTCCATCGAACACGGGTGATAAAAATGAGATCCCGTGTGCAGATCAGAAGACTCTATACATGTTGAAAACCCTTGCCTGTTCACAAATTTAAACAAAATCCTACCAGAACCCCCAGTTGTGGATATGGGTAAATCAAATCAAACTGAAAATGGGCTTGACTGAATCATTTTCCTTTGTTTTGTAACGAGTAACATGATAAATATATACTGTTAAATGTCGCTCCTAGTTGTAGATGTATGCTGTATTTTCATTATGTGTAGCAGTGAAAACTTTTGAAGAAGTGTCTTAAAAAGCATTGATATATCATATACATAATTTAGTCAACCCAGATTTTTTATCATATAACATGTGTTGTCTATTGATTTGTGCTAAAAATGATAATTTTAAAAATTGTGGCATACATATTGTGGTTTTGTCTTTGTTTCTTGTTGGCTTTAAACATTCTGATTTGACCGCTTTTTCCATTGAAATGCTGATTTCTTCACTTTAATTTGGCTCTATTCATTTTTTTTTTATCCTTTTGTTTGAAAGGGTTGATGCCATGTTAAAATTTTTTAAAGTATTAATATGACTCCCTTGTTTTGCATAAACTGGATCTAGTAGGCTACTTAGTCCTGGTAGTAGAGATTATAATATAACTCCCAACCAAATCTAAAGATTATAATATAACTCCCAACCAAATCAAGAGATTATAATATAACTCCCAACCAAATCTAGAGATTATAATATAACTCCCAACCAAATCTAGAGATTTATAAAATAATGAAATTGCTTCGTCATTGTGATCCGTAGTGTCGCAGCTTATTCCTTTTCTAATGTGAAGTGAGTCAGGTGATAACATGTTGCCTCCTAGACAGGATTTCTGTGTGGAGTGGGAAAATATGGTGTACGTGCATAAGAACACAAAGTCAAATTAGCATTGCCATTGCCAAAATTTGAACCCAGGACCCCAAGTCTGGAAGCCTTATCTCCAGACCACCAATGCGGCTTATAGATGGTGTTGATGTTATTTTTCTTGCTTTCATGAAATTGATGCTATGTTAATTTAATCTCCTTTTTTCTTTGCCATATGATCTGTCATACGACAGATGATCTATCACACAACAGCTCTCTAAAAGTTTTGTTCATGCGTACATAATATGACATTTTGGCTGTTCAGAGGAAGACAAATCTTTTTTTATTCAGTTTGAGTCAAACCAGTTATCTACTTAAAATGTTTAAATCTGAGAAAACAACGAGTTTTCACCCCTGTGGATTTTTTTTCTCTCTGGCTTTTTAGCAAACAACAAATCATATTTGTTAAATCTTTAACTTCTTTGGGAAACATGATGACATGTATTTTGTCCTACATTCCTTGAATTTTACATCCCAGAATTTCAGAATAGCTGTACTTTTTTAATGCACTCTTTTTTTATTAGGAGTGATTTGGGGCCATCTGTTTGATTAATAATCATAGTTGTAATGAGCCTATAAGTGTTCACAGTGTTGGTTTTGTTAATGTTTAACCAAACTAGTGATGTACCATACTTCTCTTGTTAAAATGCATTGGATGGTTAATATATTAGGGTTTTAGAATGTACATAGTTAAGTAGCTGTGAATAATACGAAGGAGCCACAGTGGAGTGAAGTCAAAGGCGAAATATGACAATAAGTGACAACTCCACTAATCAAGACAGAACAAACACGTGACATTTCAGGTATAACCCTTCGTCATATGACAAACGAGAAATATCTAGAATCTAGATCAAGTACTATCTCACAATATGATGTCAGAAGAAAAACATAAAGGAGAAAGAAAGAAAGAAAAATACAGTGATGATAAGAAACAGCAAAGGGGGTGTGAAGAATGAGCGAGAATGGAAGGTTCAGATCTAGAATGAAATAAAAATATGAAAATAAGTAAGTAATAAAAGGTAAAAAGGAGATAGAGAGAAGGAGAGAAATAGAGAGAGAGAGAGAGAAAAAGAAAGAAAAAAGGCAGGGAAGAAAGAAAGGGAGAGAGAGACGTGTGAGTATGGGAAACAAGAACGAAAAAAATAGGATAAATATATAAGGCTAGATCTTTGTCTCACTGGGTTTAGAAAGAAGAAATGATAGAGAATGAATGAAAGGAAGTATCAATCAAGGCAAAAATTTACACTGAAGGTGCAAAATGTATATAAATTACAAATTTATCGATGCAATAAGGGAAGAGAGTAAACAACTTATCTGAAATTTCAAAAAATGCCAGTTAGCACTAGCTGATGCTTTCCAAGTTATCGAAGTCTCAAGTATTTTCTCCTTGGTGATAAAATAGGGTCTATTCTGTAATGGTAAGAAATAGTGCGCAAAGTTGCTTCCGGTAAATGGTGAATGTAAAAAAAGTTAAAAAAATTAATTAAAAAAAAAGTGTGCAAAGATGCCTGTCATTGAGCACGCTACCATAGATGGGCACACAGGGTGTGAACTGCCAGAGGGACCCAACTTAGTTTCGTGGGGGTGGTGGGGGGGCGGATGGGGTAGGGTAGAGGATGGTGAAGGGTCAGGGCTAGTAATACTAGCGTGTGCTCGACTATGGGAGTTAGTTCATACCATCAGGGTTGATTGTGCCCAATCTTACTATAAGCCGGTTCTCTAAAGACTTCCTAGACTCAGCACCGCTGGTACCTGACCTGAGAATGCATACTTTCAGGTCATAGGTTCCTCAACATTTCCAGAGAACTCTTGAACAAAATAAAGCAAAGGAAGCTCTCTTCCTTTGGGCAAGCCTGTACAAACAAATGCACACTGATGAAAAATAAACTACAGGGAAAGATTGAAGGCCAAAGAGGAAAGGGAAGGCCAAAAACAGGTTAAGTAGACTTTTAAGTGTTACTATTACTGTGCTGTAAGAAAAGAGGCATGTCCTGAGTTTTTCTGTATCTGTTCATTAATCTGCAAAGGGCCTATTGGCCTATCCTACAGATGGTTTTACAGTATGAAATTGAAATGAATTTGTATAGACATTCACTTATTCAGTTGTCTTGAGCATTTGTATGATTACTCTTTTGATGAAATTAATCTCTCTCTCTGTGTTTGACAAATTTTATGAAAATGGATGAAATAAAGGTATCCTCAGAAAATGTCCCATAGCTTTTGTGTGTGTTATTTTAAAAATAGTATTCAAATGAATATGTCATATTTCATAGACTTTTATCTGATGCTGCTTGAAAAAAAAAAAGAAGAGAGATGCAAGTTTGTCTGATTGAAATTTATTTACCGTATCATCTGTATGTAGTGATTTCAGGATAAATTACCAGGAAACAGTTAGATGAAAGACATGTGAAATAGTGAAAGAAAAGAAGTAGAATTTACCAGCAGCATTCATCAATCATCCATATGAGATATGAGTGTCATGAGGGGGTCTGTATGGCCTGTTTATATCAATACTTATAATATATATATTACACTGCAGTTAGGTGTGCACCTGAAATCAATAGATTTTCAAGCAAGTCCCAATGCTAAGTTCAGAAGAACAGAAGATTTATATATATATGTATATTTATTTTTTATGCATGTTAATGATGAGTTAAGAGATTGAAGATTAGCTTTTGTTGGTTAGTTACAGACATCCCTTGAGAATAAGCTGGAGAGAGAAGAATAGATGAAAGTGTCCTAAAAAAGCTCAACATTTCCAGAGAACTCTTGAACAAAATATAGAAAAGGAAGCTCTCTTTCTTTGGGCAAGCCTATAGAAACAAACACACACTGATGAAAGATAAACTACAGGGAAAGGTTGAAGGCCGAAGAGGAAAAGGAAGGCTAAAAACAGGTTATTCTGACATCAAAGAGTGGACCAGATGAAACAACATACAGACTTACACTACACCGCCGTGGAGAGAAGAGAAGACCGAGATCAAAAGGTGATGCAGGTTTGCTTGTTACATTGAAATATTGTCCCATACGCGGTAATCTCAGGGTGAATTAAAACTTTATTTTTTTATCCCGTCCACCATTGCGATGATCTCAGGGGGAATTAAGAGGAAACAGCAAGATGAAAAATGAGTGAAAGAGTACAAGGAAAGAAGTAGAACCTACCAGTAGTACTCTCAAACACGCGATGGGGAAAGCAAACATACAAATGACACTGGATAATAGTAAACTAGGTTTACCCTTAGTTTACGGCTTTGTATGACTGTTAATCAGTCACGGGTGGTTGGCAGGCACTTCTGGTACTGGTAGGTGTTACTTCATTTCTTCCATTATTTCATTTCTCTTTTTTACATCTTTGTGTTGCCTCTTCTTACTTCGCCCTGATATCACTGCATATGGTAGAATTAGAGGAGTACATTCCAAAGAAACACACAAAATTAGCACAACAATCCCCCCCCCCCCCCCCCCCCCCCCCGACAAAAACCCAACACAAAACAAAACATATATGAATAAGTAAGAAAAGAATGGGGTTTTTTAAATATTTATTAATAACATTAATAGTAAATATTCGTAAGCATGAGTAAGCCTGAACAGTCAAGGATCAGATTCATGAAAAATCGGAAGGCGTTAAGTAAAAGTAAAAATGAGAAAATATAACATAACCACTCTCACTAAATATCACAATGACTAAATGAGAAGCGACAGCGTAAAACAAAGATTTTAAGACTCGACTTACAATATAATTCAATTTAAATGGTATGAAATTAGGAATTCAAAATGAAAGAAACAAGAAATAAAGAAAAAGAAAAAAAGCTTAAATTAATAATAAATAATCTAATACTGGCACAGTCCTTGAAATATTTGCATCCCATTTGCAGTCTGTTCGTACATTAATTAATGTCTTTAAAAAAGACCCCAAAAAACTGGATAAATTGCGTAATAATAATAATAATGAATAATAAAAACCAATTCTCATTTTTGTTTACAAGGACGAATAGCCAAAAATCAGTTTTCATCTATAAATATGAATATCTGCATCAAAAGGTTTAAGCTTCCAAGTTTAACATTAACAATCAACATTTTTCAAATACAGGTTACTAAAATCAAACATTAAAATCAAACTTGAACTAGCCATATGAGTCTTGAAAACGTCACATATTTTTTCAGATTAATTGCTTGAGAAAATAAGAAAAAAGCATGATAACTTAAGTACGATTGTCATGATTATGATTTTATATCTAAGAAATTATGCTTAATATGATATTGCAAATACTTTTCACATAGATGACCAAGATATTATCAAACTATTCTGTAAAAACTCTACTGGTAAATAAAACAAAAACCGAAGCAAATCAGAAAACTTTACCTCAAATAATAACAATAATGTTATAGTTTCATAGCTACTCAAAATGAAAACATAAGTTTAATCAATACGTAAAGAAGCAGAACAAAGTAAAAGACCAACAACAACAAAAACCCAACCAAAACTCAACAAATACAACAAACAACCCCCCCCCCCCCCCTAAAAAACTCCCCATTCAAGGCTGTTGCCATGTTTTTTTAGTCTTGTTCATTCAAAGCATTTATTGCTTCTTACTTTTAACATTATATTATTATAATTGTAATCATCATTTGCAGCATTAATTCCTCTTGTGTCTCTGATTAACCTTCTACCATAGATAATGTGATGATACACACAACCAATATTTGCATGCCAAAGAATTAAAGTACACACTTTATTATACACAATTCTATTTCAGTTTCAGTTATGTAAACATACAGTTAAATACATGTAGTGTATGATGCCCTCAAAACTTTGCAACTCTGTAAGATAATTTGACCATGTACACTGCATAAATGTGGCATTCCCCCTTTTTTCACTTTATTTTTTAAAGCTTGTCTTTGTTATATTCATTCCTGTGTTCTTTAAAAAAAAAAAAAGTTTTAAAGATTTTTATTTTACATTCACTGTCTTAAAAGTTGAAGATTTTATTACTACACGTACATGCCAGTGGATAGGCATGAAAAAAGAAGCATATTTGACATGTGATGATGACAGATGACCACTGCTCCTTGCCAGAGAAAACGCCGTATAGTATTTATTTCACACATTGAAACAGCTGTATTGAAAGCTCTTCAAAGAAAATTGGGTTTTCAGGGAGAGAAAGACAGAGCTATAGACAGACAATCTAATCGGTGAAGGTATTAAATCAACTAAATAGTACTGTGAACAGTTCATCAAGACCTGTTCGAAAATCTCAAATTTTTCTGCATAAATGAACCCAACAAACAATGAACCCTAGAAAATTGTTGATATCTTACATGCAGCCAATTAGAATAACGTACACCGACTTATTTAAGTGCCACATCAAACTTAATATTTTTCAAATTTGCTGGAAGAAGAAAAAATCCTAAAACAGAAAAATGTTTCATGTATCAAACACGGCCATAGATGTCATTGCCAAATGCTCTGTAATGCTAATGAATGTGACATTATTGAGGTCTGCCTGTGTACCTTCTTAGTAACCCTGTAAACTCCTTTCGCAATGAAGTAAAGATTGTCATTAAACCATTATCAAATCAACAGTTCTGAGATACTCATGTTCACAATATTTAAAATCATCAAATAAAACCAACTTTGTTTTTCTTCATCCTTTATCATACTGTTCAATAATACATGATTCCATACTAAACACATCCATAACGAAGTTATCCACTACATAGCAGTATCTTGAGAGAAACTCAAAGTTTAAAACAAAAACAATGCTTTCAAATGTGTAAAGATTGCAGTAATTAATGACTTTGAACTTAACTTTTTGGTAAGAGATGATGACAAACTAGGATTCAGATCAAGTGGTGAAAATACTGAATGTAGGAATGTGTTATCCTCTTCCATTTGCAAAGTTGTGTTCATCAGCAAAAGTGATGTCACAACCTGATGACAAGGCAAACATTCTATTTTACTGACAAAGCTGTCCGAGATTCGAGTTATGCTCCTTCCTTTAAACAGTGGTGCAAAGTATGAGGCAAGGGTGGATGTGCTGCTAGTGTAGAGAAATAGGCAAAAACTCTCAAGAACAGTCGATGTTCTTTGTGTTTTCAGTTGACCGACCCGTAGAACAATGAGTTTCTGGTTCTCAGATACATTGAAATAGCTTGGGTGTCCTGCTTTGAACATGCTTCGGAAAGCAAACTGTTCACAGTAATCAACGCAAGGATGGTACCTCATAGCGACAAAGGTGAATTAAACAAGATCATATTCTTATTTGACAATTTCAAATTTAGCTGCGTTCATGACATTTAGCCTCTGAATGTAAGAAAATATCAATATGGATGATGATTATATCCCCCTTAGCAATGGTATACAAACATATACACGCACAAGTATGAAATGTGATCACATGATGCAAAATACACTGAGAGAATCATCAGTAAGATTTCTTTGAAAAAGTTAAGACTGGCCATAAAAACAAATAAGAAATTCCTGTTCCCCGTCTGTATCTCCATATATTAAATTTCTTTCACGTTGATATGTTATCATCTGTTGTTACTACATCTTTAGGCTTTAACAAGTTCTTTAATGAAACAGCATGTTACAAGTTTTTTTATAATATTCTCATCATCATATATTTGTTCTTTACATGCAGAAAATGGCTCACCAATATACATGCATTCTGAACTCATACATGTGCGCACTTACTAGCACATATAACTTGATTCATTTGTGTGGAAGTGGATACAATCAATCACTTTCACTGCCTCAGCCTAACAGTCACATAAAAGCCTCAGAAAACAAAATTTCTAATTCATTTTGACAAAGAAGGTTAAAACACTTCTAAAATACTATAAAGTGAAATTTACTAAGGAGATATACCAGCCACATATTTTGGGCATAACATAAATCATTGGGTATACCTTTATGTACATGTAGTGGTATTTTTGTTCATTAGTAGCAATAGTTGTGTCTATACTTTAAGTTATATTGTAACAATTTCATAAAATTCCCTAATTCTGTCACATCAGCAGATTATACAGTTATTCGATACAAACTCAAGAACACTCTTAAATAGTATTATAAGATCTCTACAGAAATCATGACGCTTTCAGGTAACATAGTTAGCTGATTGGCGGTTGATTAAAAAACATACGGATATGCCCTGATATTAACCATATGTCCACAAAACAGGGTTTGACAACGAAAAGAAGACATGAGTAAGGAATGCACAAAGTTCACTGTAACGCCTATACATCTCATAGACAGGTAACGTTATCACGCTTCAAATATGGTGATTCTCAGATAAAAAAAGAAGAAGATGGAGGCATGAACTTGGGCGTTGTGTGGGGTCATCCAACTTTTTCACATTGCTTCTATTTCACAGAGCCCTTCACTTTTTTCAAGGCTGTGTCTAAGACCATCTCTAGGAACTGGGGAGAAAAAGAGGGCAAAGAAATTATATTCAACTTTGCGTTTGAAGACAATCCTTAAATGGTAACAGCATTCAGTATAAAATAATCTTAAGGCCATATTAAAGAGTGTCCAGTAAAAACCACTTGTCGTAAATTTGTTAACATCCCTTACATCCATTATCTGATTTGAATTTAACTTAGAGGACCACTTGTACATCCATGCGGAAAAAGGATCTGAAAATTTCATAAGAATTGATGAAGCCAAGCCACAGGAATTACGCACCATATAACATAACCAAATTTCAAATAATGCAAAACGTGCACCAAAATTTCCTCTTAATTAAAAAAGATTGATACTTTCTTCCTTTTGCTTACCTAGTGTCTTAAACTTCTTACTCGGCTTCTGCATCGAATTTAAAAATCTTTCCAGATCTAGATTTTTAAAATATTAGCTTAAATAGAGCTAAATTTATCTCAAGACAGACTAATTCCTGGTTCAAATGGCTTGGGCACAAGAGGCTAAGTTTAGTAAAGAAATCAAGAATAGGTTTGTTAAAGAAATCAGGGTTAAAGAGAGCAAAAATATCTTCTTTTTCTCTAATTCAGAACTGGGTAGAAAAATTAAAAGTGACTGGGTCTGTATCTAACTGAAATGTTCGCAAAAGTGTCAGATAAAGAGAGTCACTCTTGTGGACCTCAAATGCTTGCATTGCCGAAAAACATCCAACGCGTTCGGCAGTCTGTTGAGACAACCCCACAACTGTTACTGAGATGTAGACTGCAAGACGTTGGAGGGATTCTCGGGGTTTCTAGCATTCCCACAATCCTGCGACATGATGTGCACGTTTACCCATACCGAATTTCCATCAATTACAAACTGATTACCAGGGATAAAGAAGGTAAAGAAGATTATATGGTGATGTGTCAGTGACTTACAGAACAGTTTTTACGTCATTTGTTCAGTTTTTGGGTTCCATTTATATTTCGATTTAAAAAAATGATTGGGATTAGAAATAAATTTAAACACTGTGGTTCCACATGGCTGTAGTCTAAGTCAAATAAATCGATATAACATGGAACCTATTTTTTCTGGACATCCTATAGTTAAGGTAAAGATGGGTTTATAGTCCGTTTCCCAGCACAAAACAGGCTCACCAACTGCACACCATTCACCCTCAAGCAGGTAATTTAATTCAAAGTCCGTCTCAACTCCCTGGGGAAAATACAGTCTGTTAGGCGCTTTGTACTAACATATATCTGGGTACTCATTCACACTTGAGTTGAGAGAGGAGAGCAGAGTGAAAAACCTGTCCTAAGAGTACAATGTTGAGATGAAAAGTGCCAGGGCCAATGAGGGTTTTGAACCAGTGTTATCATGATTACAAATTCACAACACTATGGTTTCACCACAATGTCTTATTTAATTGAACATGTAAAGAAAACTTCCTTCAAGGCCATTATGGTGCATCTGATCCCAGTTTCTGTGGCATGAAGCAGAACAGGTGATAATAATCACCTCCTGGACAGTACGCTAGTCTGACACAGATTTTTACTCCCAAACTAGTACTTGTACCCATTTGCACCTGACAAGTGGGGAAAATTCATTTAAGTGTCGTTCCCAAGGAACATAACATTGGACCTAGCTTTGCTAGGAATGGAACCCAGAACCTCAAGATTTTAAGTCTGGCAGCCTAACCACTCGGCCACTGGTTATATTATGACAAACCTGATATCTTAGAATGTTCAAGTTCAAAACTCCGTTTCAAACCAGCATTTGTCAAAACTTTATCTAAATTTTCAGACTCAGTTTTTATCCAACTCAAGAAATCTTGAAGTAGTTGGAGACACAGAGGGGAATAAAAAGTCCTCCTCCCCCTAAAAAATCCCCACAAACAAATCCAACCCCCAATCCCTTAAAAAAAAAAACCCCCAACAAAAACACAAAAGTAAATCCCCACAATTTAATCCACTCACCTCTTCATAACTTATCTGGATCATGCCGTTTTGATTAGTATCCTTGACACGGAATTTATCCGTGAGAGATTTGAGCATCACACAGGCTTGGATGAAGTCATCAAATTTAATACCGTAACCACCTCTGTTGCGATCAAAAACCCTGAGAACCACTTGGCTGAACTGTGGGGACCTGAAAACGAATCACAAGTCAAGACACAAATAACTGATTTACACCCTTGACAGTGAGTTAAGTGAAGCAAAACATTCAGTTGAATGAGATGACAAGCACAAAGGTCAAAATGCCAGCATAAAGAAACCATTACTTTTTTAAGTTGTGTCATGAGACTCAATATTAATAAAAAATGGCAGTGTGACACACACAAAAAGACATTCATTCATTGAAATTAAACCCTGTCCTGCCGAAATATGTGGTGATCTCAGGGTGAATTAAGAGGAAACAGCAAGATTAAATAGAAATGAAAGAAAGAAAGGAAAAAAGTAGGAACTATCAGGAGCAATCGTCAAAAGGAAACACTACATGATATATTGAGAAGATCAGAACTTTCAAGTAGTAAAAGGCAGAGGTAGTATCATGTAATAAAAAATATGCTGACTTACAGTGCGTAGCCAAACTGACGGAAAGCATTCCCTAGTTCATTAGCATCAATGTTGCCTGAGCGATCTGTGTCAAACCTGCAAGAGTATGAGAGCAAGTTATTGACCAATTGATGACTAGTTGTAAAATAACATAGATTAAATGCGGCAAGCAAGTCCTTCCATGCTTTGGCAATAATTTTCATGTCCTGAGATTCATAAATTCTGAATTCCTTCACAATGCCACATTTAAAACAGGCACAGTACTCAATCATTTCTGTGTTCAAGTAACGACTCAAGGAAACCATTATAACTAAAAAATGGATTTGGAACCAATGACAAGAAATGACATTTAGTGGAAACAGCGATTGAATACTGGTACCTACTAATGGAAAATAAATCAAATCCATGATCCAGATTACTGTCTAAAATCTGATAGTCACAATGAAGAAAGAAGTCAATATTAACTAGCTAATGTTAATTTGAATGACTGACCTTGTTTTATTCTCTTGCTACAGAGGTTTGGATCTTGCTAATTTATCGGGGGAAAAAAAGCGAACATGACATGTTTCAAGGTGTAAATTAAAATATCAAGTGAAACAATTTCTTAGCTTTGTGGAAAATAGCTCTTAATAACTAAACAGCTCTTCTGGTTTAAATATTATTTCAAATGATTTAGAATGCCATATGACCCATGTTAAGAACACATTAGAAGCACACATTCACCTGTCAAAGCACGATTTCCAGTCCTGAATGTATTTCCAAAGTGCAGCAAATTCATGGACATCGATAGTTCCATTCCTAAAAAAGAATGTATTAATACAAATAAATGAATTATACTTTGTGAAGATAACGGAAGAAGTGAAACAATAAAAGCCCTAGGTACAGGATAAAACCATGCTGAACCTTGATTTCATTTTTCCCTGTCAATACTCATTGATGATCTTTAAATTGTATGCTAAGGGAATATGATCTCTCCTTTTCTTTTGTCTATAATATAAGACCATCCCGTTATGTGAGTAATTTCCATCATATATCGTAATCACTATAGAATGGTACAAGTCCAAAGAGACATTTTTTGAAGTTTGAAACTGAAGTTTGGACCTTTAGAGTAAAATGTGGCCCGATAGTATTCAATAATTCACATGCCTCTTTTGTGCCGATGAGAAAGGGGACTTAGATAGGTCACAATGACAACATCTGACCGTGTAAATACTAGTCTACCGATTGAACGACAAATAAATCGTCACCGTCCGAGAAAAGGTCGTAAAGTGCAAAATATTCTATTTTGTTTTTATAATAGATTCCTGTTTTCAGCCACGCCGGATCGGTTGAGCTGGTCTATTTTTACATCCGGAGATTAGTTTTCACGTTATAAGCCTTTTAAAAAGGTCGTACTCGCAGGTTAGTAAAAATCGAAGGGAAACAGAGTCGTATTGTTACATACGACTTTGTTCCCCGACGAAAATTCAAGTCGCGCTTGATACGCATGGTGTATGCGGTATGTACGACCGTGTTCCTGTCGACACGGGTGACACCGAGGTATAAACTAGGCATGCTATGTATGCAAATACGACCTGTACTGCACTTCATTACGAATGATTTACATCAACACAACCCATCATTAGAATAAAACGCATACTAAGGGTTCCACTAACACTAAATCTAGTACCTTTATTAACAAAGCAGGTTGGTGATAATAATACAATTTATATGATGCAAATACTCGTAAAACGAAGTAATTAATTAATCATAATTTATCCATCTCTCTGTATCGCTATCTCCCTATCTGATTCTGTCTTCTCTCTCCTGTTCTCTCACTCTCCTCTCTCCCGTTGTCTGACTCTCCCCTCTCCTATCCTCTCTCTCTATCTATCTGTCTCTCTTACACAGAGAAAAGGTAGGGAGGGGTAGGCTGTCAATTTCTCCTTTATCTGATCTCGCTTTCAAAAATATCTCTACTCCATAATATTGTTTATTGATAAAGCAGTAAACACTGCATTATGTTATGGGTGTCTTAATCTAAATAACAACAACAAAAAGAATAAAAACAAACTGAAACATATAGTCGAAAGCGTGATAACATTGATAAGGAGTAATATGTTGATTGATACATTAATTGCTATGTTGATTTCACTGAAGTGATCAAGCTGGGGTGCTTTGTTTAGCATTCACATTTTTAGGTGTAGTATAGCCTTATGATGGAGGATGAATCTCTTCTTTGGAGTACGGAAGACGAGGAGGAGCTTTTAAAACTAGTCAACTCATTTGATCAAAACGATGAAGAGGAGTATGACAATGATTCAGTGCCACTTATATTATCAAACGTCAGCGGATTATGACTACAGAACGAATTCATCCAGCCCGTGAAAATCCAGAAGGCTTGATTGAAAATTCACCAGACGATACAGTTCAACCTACCTGTGAAAATCTACAAGATCTGACTGAATATCCACCAGACAATACAGATCAACCACCCCATGAAAATCTACAAGGCTTGACTGAAAATCCACCAGACAACACAGTTCAACCACCCCGTGAAAATCCACAATGTCTGACTGATACCACCCTAGGATTAGTTCAAACAAGAGAAGAAGACCCTTGGGAACATAGAGGACGAAGACAAAGAAAATCTCAAGAAAAATTGACAAGCAATAAGAGAAAGAGGAAAAGAAACGCTGGCGACAAGTACATATCGAAGAAAGGAAAAGTGATGCTGTCGAATTACATTATTGCCGTCAAAACACACAGAGGAGATATTTAGAAGCTGGGTTTAATCTGCAAAAAAATGCATTCGCTATACTGTGAACAGAGGAAAAGCATTGAAAAAAGCGCCCAGTTTGACAATCTACAAATACATATTCTACAGTTCCTATAATATTGGATTTCATAGACCCAAGAAAGATGTTTGTGAGTTTTGCGGCACATTTTTACAGAAATCAGATGAAGATCGGCGGGATGATCAAGAGGAATATAATGGACATCGAGAAGATGTTGAAACAATATAGAAATATAGAGAGGCCATGAAAACCCAAGCAAGCAATGCGGGAGATGTAGCTGCAGCGCCCTTTGATCTAGAAGAAGTGCTGCCAACATCAAAAAGCAATGAATCATGTTTGTACTACAAGTGAAAAATGAATACATACAACCTCACAGTCAGGACAAAACAAGGTAAGAATTACACATGGAACGAGAGTCAAGCAAAAAGAGGTTCCATCGAAATTGCCTCTTGTGTTCAAGTACTTCCAGGAACAAGCTGAGCAATGAAAGAAAAAGGTTGTATTGTTTTCTGATTCCTGTTCAGGTCAGAATAGAAACAACTCTATGGCTATGCTATGGTAGGGAGAGGGGAGGGAGAAGAGAGAGAGAGAGAGAGAGAGAGAGAGAGAGAGAGAGAGAGAGAGAGAGAGAGAGAGAGAGAGAGAGAGAGAGAGAGAGAGAGAAAGAGAGAGAAAGAAAGAGAAGAGAAAGAAAGAGAGACAGAGATTGATTATGAAAAAAGAAAGATAACACATGTACATGTAGTATCAGACGTAAGTGTGCGTGTGTATGATGGAGAGAGAAAGGGAAGGTCATGTGGCTACACAGTACTCAAACTCAAAGATTTTCTTACTATACTTATTATGCACTGGGTATTAGACCATTTACACTAACATGGCTTATTGACAACCATATCAATAGGCTACCTTATATAACTGTATTTAGTGTATCTTCACTAAAAGGAAAATGTGTTAAGTGACTGACTGTTTCAAGAAACCACCATTGGCCCAATCTCTATGCCAGGAACCTCTCTATTTTCTTAGATGTAACTCATTGGCCACAACACGTTTGCTTAATTCATATATTCAAACACTGTAAGGAAAACGTGTGTAAAATTGCTTTTCCAAAGTCACATTAATCCTTAAGGGATCGGGCTCAGCTAGAAATCGTACCCAAGATTACAATGGTTGCATGTTATACTATGATGGGCATTTCATACCAGGCTGATAATATTATGTTTTCATTATTATATCAATAATATCATAGTAAAAAAACTGACTTAAAGAATAGTTCAGTGTTGGGATTCTATCTGAATCCATTGCTTAAAAAGGTCGTAATTGCAGCAGCAACATTCTCAGTGACAATTGACGTCAGGGAACACAGTCGTATGTGATGCTACGTCTGTATTTCCCGACGATTATATAGTGGTCATAGGTCGTAAGTGCAATATCAAGGAAATATCCCATAATATCCGATTCAAATTTTCACACATGTTCTATTTATGTTTAGACGAAGTTGTGAAAGTTTCACAAAAACATATCAATTTTTGGCAAAAATAAACAGTTTTTGACTCTCCTGTAAAGCTTTAAAAATGCACATACAACTGCATTCCTGGACGGTGATGAAATGCAATTTTTAAAATTATTATTAATGATTCATATTAGATTAAATAAAAAGCCCTTAATGTTTACGAGTACATGCTGTCTAATGTAAGTAAAATAAAGTTCCTTTCAGGTCCCACTTGCATCTGAGTTGAGTAAAGAAAATGTGCGTTAACTGAGTTGAGTGAAGAAAATGTGCGTTAACTGAGTTGAGTGAAGAAAATGTACGTTAACTGAGTTGAGTGAAGAAAATGTACGTTAACTGAGTTGAGTGAAGAAAATGTGCGTTAACTGAGTTGAGTGAAGAAAATGTACGTTAACTGCGTTGAGTGAAGAAAATGTATGTTAACTGAGTTGAGTGAAGAAAATGTACGTTAACTGAGTTGAGTGAAAAAAATGTGTGTTGACTGAGTTGAGTGAAAAAATGTGCATTAACGGAGTTGAGTGAAAAATATGTGCGTTAACTGAGTTGAGTGAAGGAAATGTGTGTTAAATGTCTGGCCACCAACACCACCTACTTTCTAATATAGTTTTATATTTTTCTTTTAAGATGAAAGATACAGATCACATTAAAATATATCTTAAACATTAAAAAAATGTCGCTAATGAAGGTAAATGGGCTATTGAGTGACAGCAGACACCTTCTTTTGATTTTGTAGAAACTAGACCAACTAAGAAAGAAGTTTTGTAGCATTTTTAAACTAATATGGTGCAATGTAATAATATGAATAGGATGTAATTCCGTTTTTCTACCAAAAATCTTTAAACACCAACTTGATATATGAAATAATTAAGGATTAGACACGCAAATCAAAATAGGTTACAGTCAATCAAAGAAGGAAATAAAAAAATTAACAGCTTTCACCCCCCTCCTAAAAAAAAGAAGCACAAGCTCTAAAACAAACAAAAGTGACAGCCCATACAACGACTGAGACTTAGTTAACTGGTTTCTTTACTGATCCCCCACAATAAGTTTTCTAATCGAAATTTAGATTCAGGTCGTAATAAAATAGCAAGAACTTCTGTTAATATGATCACAGCATCCCTGCTGAAAGATCTCCTAAACAGTATTATAGACAGATTTTGAAAAAGCCAAATAAAACAACAGAAGTAACCACATACCTATCCTTATCAAACATTCCAATCATCAATCGACATGTCTCTGGATTGAATGGAGACCAGTTGCCATTCATTAGGGCTTGCTGTAATTCAACAGCTGTAATTTTTCCTGATCGATCAGCATCTACAGCCTGTACATAAGGGCAAATGATAGAGGAAAAATCATAAATTCATTATGTAATAATGAACAATATTCCAAATTATTTTTTCTTCTGAGATTAATTTTTTCACCTTTCTTACATGTAACATCAATAGCATTTCTGACAATGTATGACTATGTATATATATATATATATACATAGTCATGCTCATAATTAAGACTTGCTTATATCATGTTCAATTATGTCGAGCTGTGTTCATATAATGCATTAAAAACATATATTTTTGAAAAGCTAGATAATGTTTTGATCGAATGAATAGTATAATCTTAATCTCATAATTCTAATTCCCATTATACCCACATACTTCGAACTTAAAAAATATAATTAAAAATGTGCAAAACAGTTAGAAGCTTTCATGCGCATTGTGTTTTTAAACCTGTTCTTGGAGTTTTACACTATTTTTCACTCTCTGCGAATGCCTTTCAATATTATGTTATAAACGAGTACTACAATTTCATCAACATAAATCTACACTTTGATACGAAACCTCATACTCACTGTTAACATTTCTTATTTTTTGTTCACTTTTCACCAAAATACCAAGGAAAGAGCTTGGCTGATTGGACATTACCAATCAGGTACCAATATAACATACCGTTTGAGAATTTTAAATATTTTCAAGAAAATGTGTTTACCAAATACTTGAAGAGAATCATTAAACATACAAAATTATACAAATTCAATGCACAGACGAGCTGTGAAACTTTAAGGAGAGAATGGCGGACACACAAAGTACTGAGATTACGAATTTGCTATTTCAGTTTCCATTTTCCCTGAGCAATACTTTTTTATCGCTAATGAACTGATTTTTAAAAAATCATAATATAATGCCGATGAAGACAATCTATTCAGCTTCAATTTCATATATATGACTCGTCATTATTTTGTCGATAGTTAACAAAATAACAGCAAAAAACAAAGTGTCACATTAATTATGAGCATAACTACATAATATAATATATCCCATTCCTTAATGAATTATAATGTGATATAATATTGTTTTTTAAATTACACATAATTAATGGTTAACAATAGTTTAATATGATGAATGATAATTCTTTCGATGCGTATACTTTTATATAAAAACTCATCATACCTGTAAGCTTAGCTTTTAAATGTGGCCTTATAATATTATCCCTTGTTGATCACTATTTTATAATCAAAGTGAAAAAGAAAGCTTTCACAAAATTTCTCTTCTTTTTCTATAAAAATATAGCTACAGTTTTTAAAAGGTTAAAATTTAAAAATCAAACCTGAAACCAGGTCCATATTTCAGGATTAACACCGGGGAGGAGGAGCAGAGAAATTTCCCCCATATCCACCCCTTGGGGAGGTGGAGCTGACCCGTACCCAGAGGGTTGGCCATATTGACCACCACCACCATAACCCTGACCATATCCTGCTGGATTAGGATTTTGACCATAGGCTGGTGCTGATGTAGGTGCACCTCCATAGCCAGGAGGGGGAGCGCTGCCCTGGGGCGCCATAGCTTGGATTTTGTTGTGGGGCTGACCCATATGGCTGACCGCCCGGTGGGGTACCATAACCTGGATTTTGTTGCTGTTGTTGAGGGGCAGGTCCTCTGTACATTCCTCCTTGGGGTGGTTGGCCATACTGCTGTGGACTTTGACCATATCCTCCCTGAAAAATGATACAAAAAAGATTTTTAATTCAAATTGTGGAAAGCATCTAAATTTCTTTCTCTTCATTTTCTTATTTCACATCTCTTTACTAAATTTTAGACATGTATGTCGTTTTCTCTCTTGTTTTCCATACTTTAAGATCATGACACAATTGTTGATAAAAAAATATTGTGACATTACATTATGTTTTTTAAAAATTATTAGTAGATACAAATCTATATCTATTTGTCACTTGTGTGTCATAAAGCTCACAAAAAAACCAAATGAAACAAACATTTCCATTATAACTTACATAACCACCAGGCTGTTGCCCTCCCCAAGACATTCTGTTTTTCGTTCGTTTGTTCTAATAAAACTAGAAAAATTCTTTTGGTGTGTCACAACCTTGTCAGTTTCACGTAGACCTAGATTCTAGATCTAGATCTAGCTAGATTTCTAGGTGAAATGTCTACGGTGTCTTGAATTACGACCAGGATTGGTTTATAATGTTCTCAGTTTCAGGGGAAAAGTGAATGTCCTGAACTGTTCAGAGATTCACAGGAGGAACTTTCAAACACAAATCTAATCAACTTGGACTTGATGTAGATGACAATGATTTCATAGAAAAAAAAACACTTAAGATGACGACAGTGTGGGCATTTAAGACGTGAGATCTAGTGTAGACATCTAGCTGTCACAATGTCTC
>JAXRKP010001513.1:40000-52500 GCA_037039925.1 Doris montereyensis | reverse complement strand
TGTTTCCTTCCGTGAAAGTTAAATTTCTTTGCGTTAATGCCTCTTTTATATCTTCTTCCCACTTTCTCCGAGGTCTGCCTTTTGGTCTTTTACCTTCGTCTTTAGCACTGTATACTGATTTAGCTATTCTATTGTCATTCATTCTGTTTACATGCCCAAACCATCTCAGTTGATTTATTTTTATCTTAGTTTTTATGCTATCTGCTTTGGTTTGATCTCTTATTGTTGTGTTTCTGATTTTGTCTCTTTTAGTTTCCCCTACAACTCTTCTTAGATATTTCATTTCAGTTGCTTGTACTCTATTGTATTCCCTACAGTCTAAGGTCCTGTTTCACTGCCATAGAGGAGAGTAGGACAATAAACTGTGTTGTATACTGCTATTTTGGTTTTTGTTAACAATTATTGTTTATCTATAAATGTCTTTCTAGATGGTTATGTATTGCACTTGCCTTTTGGATTCTCTGGATGATTTTTTCTCTTAGTTTTTCCCCTGAGTTAATTATTACTCGTACGTAATTGTAGCTTTGAACTTGTTCTAAATTCTCCCTGCCCAATTTAAGGTTGTGTGTTTTAGCTTCCCTAGTTATTAGCATTGTTTTAGTTTTCTTTGCATTTACTCTCATTCCTCTTTTATTTAATTCATTTTTCATCATGTTGATATTCCACTGAAGGTCCCTTTATGATTTTCCAAACAGAACTAAATGATCGGCAAACGAAAGCATTGATACATTTACTGGTTTGAGCTTCCACATACCTACATTCATTTTCTTCATTTTTTGAGGATGCCTTTGCGACTGAATCCATAAATGTGATAAACAAAAGAGGACTAAGGACATAAACCTGTCTTACTCCTATATCTACATCACATTCTTCAGATACATTTCCAGCTACTCTCACTGCACATGTTGGTTTATTGTAAAAACTTTTAATGGCTTCTATTAAATTTTGCTCTACATTGTGTTTTTTTAACGAATGCCATAGTTCGTCCCTCCTCACAGTGTCAAATGCCTTTTTTAAGTCAATAAAACACAGGTGCAGGTCAATGTTTCTCTCAAGGATTTTTTAAAATTATTTGTCTAATTGTTAATATGTCGTCTTGTACACTTCTTCCTGGTCTAAATCCACTCTGGTGTTCTTCAATGTGATCCTCTACTCTTTTCCTTAGTCTCATTTCCAGTCTCATGGCATACACTTTTCCTGGTACGGTAAGTAGTGATATCCCTCTATAGTTTAAGCATTCCATTGTTGATCCTTTCTTGTGTATTGGTACTACAGTTCCCTTTTCCCAGTCGTCTGGCACCTGTTTGGACTTCCATGCTTGTTGACACATTGCATGTAGCAGTTTGTTTGTCTCTCTCCCTTGGCTTTCAATTATTTCTGGATAAACTTGATCTGCTTCTGGGGCCTTTCCTGATTTCATTTTTCTTATAGCTGTTTGAATTTCTTCCATTGAGATATCTACATCTTCAGCTGTCTCCTCTGGATTACTTGATACTCTTACTAATTGATCTTTACTCCTTGTTTCCATATGTTCTGGATGGATTATGTAATTGTTGGAAATACTTTCTCCACGTTTCCTCGATTTCTCTGTCTTCTTTCATTATTTCTCCTTTGACGTTCTTAATTTGTCGTATTGGGCATGCTTTGGCCTTTCTCATGTTCTTCATTGCTCCACAGAACAGCTTTTGATTTCAATGATAGCTTTCTTGAAGTCTTTGTCCAAACTCTTCCCACTGTTCATGTTTTGCTTTCCTAACTTCCTCTTTGGCGATAGTTCTTTTACTCACGTAATCTATCCTATCCTCTGGTCTCTTTGTTTGCAAGTATTTCTTCCAGGCATCCTTATTTTCTTTGATCTTAGTCTTGACATTCTCATCCCACTATGCTGTTCTTTTCTTATCTCCTTCAATTTGTTTCCTACCAGAGGCCTCTTCAGCACAACTGAGGAGTGTTTCTTTATACATTTGTCCCTTTTCTTCTATTGTGCTAAAATTCAGATCCATCTGCCTTTCACTGATAAATCTTTTTATCCTTGATTGGTATATCTGTTTTACTATTGGTTTATTTATTTCCTCTATTTTGAGTTTAGTAGCTTTCTTCTCTTTCCTTTTCTGTTTGTTTACTTCAGTCGGTAATTTTGTCATTTTGACACTAAGTGATGATCACTGAACATTTCAGCTCCTCTATTTACTCTTGCATCCATTGTACTGTAAAAAAGGGAGCTGCTAACTATTATATAGTCTATCATTGACTTTTCACATCTGTCTTCATTTACTATTGTGTATTTGTGGATATCTTTATGAGGAAAAGAACGTGTTGGCTATTTTCATGTTATTCTTTAGGCACAAATCTATTAGTCTCTCTCCATTTGGAGAAGTTGTCTTTCCTTCTTTACCTATTACTCCTCCTGATGTGTCTACATTGTTGCCTACTCCAGCGTTTACATCTCCTAAAACCATTAGTTCCTGTTTGGGTTTAAGATTCTCTGCAGCTATTTGCAAACCGTTTTCAAAGATATCTTTTTCGTCTTTGGTGGCATCTTCATTTGGTCCATAAGCTATTAATAAATTTCTCATCCTTTTGGTTTAATATTTACCATATAACCATCGGTTTAAAATTTCCAACTTTCTAGTAGCTTTTCTTGCCTTTTATGCATTAGGAGGCCTACTCCTGCTCTAGCTCTATCTTTGACATCTACTCCTCGAGAAGATTAAAGTATTATTTGGTCCTACATTTTCTATTCCTTGTTTTTTTCTTTGTTTCTGTAATGGTCAAAAAGTCTACTTTGAATTAACCATTTCTTCAGCTAATTTTAACTCTTTTCCATTTATTGCCCTAATATTCCATGTTCCAAAAAATTACAATCCGTGTTCTTTTCCAGAGTCGTCTTCGAAAATTCAAACTGTGTATATCATATTTCTTCCTCTGAATCAGTTTGGTTTGATAAGCAAGGGATTAGCCCACTGTACCCTAGGTAGATAGTGGGGCTGCCACCTAAAGGCCTTATTGGGCTTTGTTATTTTCTGTCAGGGTTAACTCCCTTAGCCTTTGTTTGTCCAAGACCAGCCTGCAAGGCAGCAGGTTGTTATTTTTCTGTCAGGGTTAACTCCCTTAGCCTTTGGCCAACCAAGGCCGGCCTGTAAGACAGGTTGTTTTCTGTTATGGTTAACTCTCGCAGCCTTTGGCAGCAAGACCCACGTGCAAGGCAGCAGGAGATTCATGGAAGACGGGACCACCAAATCCCCATACAGGTGCTTACCTGTCCACTGCCCAGTGAACAGAGCATGCTAAGAAAAAGAAACATCAGCTTTCTTGGCCTTTGCGAATGACCACACCATATTTGTGCTGTTTACATTCAGAAGAGACTACACTTGGATTTAAAATTTCACTATAACCTTTACTAATTCAAATGTACAAATGTAAGTGTTCTTAATATTGTTATAAACATCAAATTACAAGAATAATAAGAATACATTTTCGAACAATGCAAAAAGAACGTATGTTCAGGAAAATCTTATTATGATGAGCACAGTTTACCATATTGAGGTTTGGAAGGCATTTCAATGAAGTCTAGTGGATAAAGCAGCAATTTATAATTGATATACAAGTTGCCTCACAGAGAACTGTTGTGAGAGTAGTTTTCAGGAAATTCTCCCAGTTTTAAAGGCTCTTTCATTGCTGTATAGTATTACGGAAGTATCCGGCTAGAAGAGCTCTTGGTATTTCCGGGTTAGAAAAGAAAAGCGCTCGAATTTTCGACACCACTTTTTTAAATTCTAATTCACTGATAAAAGTGACCGAAAACTATATCAGAGACCTAATTAGTACCGGGCCTTTCTTTCATGGCAACGACATTATTATGATCCTCTATAAATGTATATATACATATATATATATATATATATATATATATATATATATATATATATATATATATATATATATATATATATATATTTGATATGGAATGAACTGTTCTGGTTTGTATATATTTTTTACCTTGGCAACGCAGATAAAGAGTCAGAAACCGGAAAATAACTTACGATGGAATGTATTAACGACTTGAAGGAAGAAGCGAGAAAACAGCTCATTGACAGTGACAACTGATGGATCTCTCCGCTCCAATAACAGTGGTGCTCTCGCGGCCACCTGAAACATCAATGCCTTGACCAGCCAAACAACTCTCACTAAGAAGACATAATAAAGATGGAAGACAACTTGTAAACAGGATCGCTAAATTATCGTCACCTTTTTCACCTCCTACTACCAAGAGCACGACAAGAACATCCATCAATGTGAGAATCTACTCTCTCATCCTGAACTGGGTTTGTTTTAGTTTACTTCTTTCTTTTCCATGCTTTTTGCCTATTTTTTTTAATTTTTTTTTTAGTAACCGAAACGTTAACAGAGTTGGATGTGAGGATGGAATTGTCTGGTCGGCTGGGCCTTCTGTTTGGAAGGGTAATTGGTGTCTATCGCTACGAGCAGCCGTAATGAATTCAATGATTGGCACCCTAGCAGGTCAGTAGCTTTTAACCAGGTCAAGCAATTTGCTTCTTGTGTGTAAAGCAGTAAAAGGAAGAATGACAACAAAAGCATGGACAGAAAGAGTAGGGATTGAAAGAGGGATTAAAGGGGGGATTAAAGGAGGGATTAAAGGATGTGTAAGGTGACACGAAAGAAGTAGAGGAAAAGACCGAAGAAATGAAATTATAATAGAATAGGGAAAACAAGATAATATAAGATAAAGTAAGATCCAAAGAGAACCCCCCGACTTGTAAGGTGACACGAAAGAAGTAGAGGAAAGACCGAAGAAATGAAACCCCACGATATACAGCGAAAAAATCGAAGTGAAGGTGACAACAACAAAAAAAGGAATAAAGAAGAAAGGAAAGAAAAATAATTATCACATTAATATTGACTGTTATGATAGAGATGATAAATAATCTACAGTAAATTGATGAATAATTAATGAATTATATCAATAAAAATATTAGACGAGTGAGGAATGAAAAAGATGTGGATAAAGACGAGATTGGTGATAAAAAATGGAACATGTAAAGAAGAAGAACAAAAGGAACAAACAAGTACCTGATATTGACATGAAGAAAACCGTTGTTTAATCGCAGTTCATCTGTTGCTACATTTTTTTCCAGATCTGTTTATCGTGTCCTCCATTTGAATAGTTATAGAGCTGAGGTTTCTATGTTTTGCTTAAAAGCAAAAGCATGTCGACTTTGCTTAACGTATTTGCCGCTTGGTATTTCCAATTTCGTCACTGCTGGAGCCAAAAGGTGCTTTTGATTTTAGTCTAGCCTCATCCACCTGAGTAATATCGGGGTTTTGCTGGGATTTAACATATTTCCCCAGACTTCCCTGTAATAACCAATGGATCTGTAACGTGCACAGTGTTGTGATCTGTTCACGGGACTTCCTTTTATCGTTTTCTCCGATGGGACCAGGTGTCTTTCTCTTCTTCTTTTTTAAGGGAGTGGTTTACGTTTTGAGTCTCTCTACTGAACCCGTGAAACGGAGACTCAAAGTTTACGGCCTCAGCTGGCTTGGAGCCAGTTGTGGGTCCCTTCGGCTTAACTCGTCCGTCGGCGATCGAGGGTAGGCGGGCCCAGTGGGACATTGGTTTTTCCCAGGTTTGTCCCTAAGAACCTACCAACCCCTCCCCAAGTATTTGGAGGTATTCACGAGTCGCCCATAAGGGAGCAGTCCGCTTACACCCTAGGTACTATAGTCTTGTCCGAACGGGTTTCAGCTGCCCGACCAGACACCGACCCGCCAATTATTACCCCTATGTTTTGGTGCCCTTGAATCACTGGTTCCCCGCTGCCCCAGAACGTCACAGAGTCCCTCGATCCCCGTGTGAAGACAGAAACTTAGAATCGCCGTTTATTCCCAGGATAAATGCCCGAGCTTGCTGGATTTCTATTTGGATAGGCGAAGGGCATAAATGGCCCAACGTCCGATAGAGGAAACAGTTATCCGTGTTAGTGTGTGTTCATAGGGTTTAAGGTTTAAGGCAAGCATCTACCCCAGCCGTATAAGACTGGCAAAGCCAACCATTATTATTAAGATTCTGAACGTTTAAGGAGATAGGAAGGCACAACTGTAAGCGAGTCTCTGGTGCCCTGGGTCCCTTGCCTTTCTCGACTCCCAGACGGGCTCCCTGAAAGTGGGAAGGGATACCCGCCTGGCACAGATAAGTTCGCATACTTTGAGCCTCTCCATATCTATTCACCCAACTGGCAGCTACCCAAAGATCAGGCCAGTCGGGGTATGGGTGATTTGATGCCATTTAGTTCGGACCCTGTGCGCGTCCTTAAGCCCCTCCACCACGACAAGGTAGGCATCGCCGGAGGGGGAAGGACCAGGCGGGACTAGGCGCCGATCCACTTTCCTGGACAAGGAGGTGGCGGTGAGGTGGGGTGGGGGTGGGTGGGGGTACTCGAAAAACTCGAGAACATTTTCAACTTGTCGGGAACGCACCCACGACCTGCTGGTTGAGAGGCTGACCCTTGGTTCTGGACAACCGCACCGAATCATCCACCTCACGCCCACCATGAAGCCTGATCAGTAGTGTATTGGGGATGCAACCACGCACACATTAATGTTGTAATGACACACTGCTGGTTCAAAATCTGACACACCGTTGTTTCACTATCAGACATACTAATATTTCAAAATCTGACACACCGTTGTTTCACTATCAGACATAGTAGTATTTCAAAATCTGACACACCGTTGTTTCACCATCATACATACTAGTATTTCAAAATCTGACACACCGTTGTTTCACCATCATACATACTAGTATTTCAAAATCTGACACACTGATACTTTAAAATCTGGCACAATGATGTCAGCATGATCTTCATCGCGGATCGATACACCTTAGCTTTGGTTGGGGTAGGTTCTGACGGATGTTTCCATTGCAACGACTGTGATTTCATCTCCGGATCATACTCATACAACAACATTTCATCAACATCTTCGGATTGTTTCCCTTTCGGTAAACTGAATAAGGAGCTGAAAGGAAGAAGAGTTTGTGACGAATAATATGTTTCTCGTACAGCAGAAGAGTGGCTGAGGCCTCAGTCTAACCACCTTTAATTTCAAGGAATTTTCAAGGTCAAGGAGTGGTGAGAGAAGTGTGTCGCTTCATATGGGGCCACATATAGAACTTTAAATGCTAGTATGCGAAGTTTCATGTTTCTATCTGTATTCCTTCATATTCAGGGAGGTTTCTATTTGATCACCCCTCGTAAATAATTGACGAAATATAAACATTTGATATATTATTTATGTATCAAATATCTAGAGCGTTTCCAGTTTAAATATTGTCAAAGTAACGTTCTTGATAGTACTTGACTGTCTAATGTACATGATACTTTATTTTCAATATGGGTCATGACCAACTCATTGGAAGTTAAGGGATTAACAACACCATTTTGGTTCTCACCAAAGAGATCAAAGACAACCGTTTCTGTCCACTTTGTTTATTATCTTCAAAGGGCTATTCAGAATTGTATGAGTTTTGCTTGGATATTTTTCTATAACGTTAATATATTTAATAGTCCCATTGAGATTTGGGTTGCTGAAAGGTTGAGGTGACTAAGTTTAATATCACCTCAATACAGGTTAATGCACTTGGCTGCTCACAGCTACTGAGAACTAGAATGAGTCTTGTATAGGGAAAAAAGTCATTCTTAGCGATTGACTTCTAATGAACTTAAACATGTGAAATGAAGGAGAATGAAATGGTTACGGTTTGAGTTTGACTGTGGGATATGAAGGGGAAAAAAGAAACAATGAATATATCTGTAAGAAAAAAAACAAGACCCTAAAACGAGTAAATAAAAAAAAAAAATAAGAAAAAAAGAATAAGAAGAAGGAAGAAGAAAAGAAGGGAGAAGAAGAAAATAAAGAAGAAAAAGAAGAAGAAGAAGAAGAAGAAGAAGAAGAAGAAGAAGAAGAAGAAGAAGAAGAAGAAGAAGAAGAAGAAGAAGAAGAAGAAGAAGAAGAAGAAGAAGAAGAAGAAGAAGAAGAAGAAGAAGAAGAAGAAGAAGAAGAAGAAGAAGAAGAAGAAGAAGAAGAAGAAGAAAAGGGAGGAGGAACTACGTCTACACGTTTCCTCAACCAAGAGTAAAATAGTAACACATAATGAGAAGCCATGCTTCACAGCAGGACGCCAGTGGCCATGAAGATTTACTATTAACGTACATACATCAATGAACTACCTAAAATGACAAGCATTTATTTCTTCTTCGGTATGGCAAAGCGCAAATAACACAAGCAGGAGAGGCTGTCCATGCTTACCCCTGGAAAGGAAGTAACAGAGAATGAAAGAATGACCAATGAAGAAAATAAAAAGAGAAACTTTCTTAGTTATATCGACCTCCACCGAGAGTGAAACTATTGAAGTTTTACACGGTGTTTCATTAGCAGCTTCTTAGCGCTCTATACAAAGAAAAAGTAAAGGTACTTCAGGATTGTCAGCCCATAGAGTTGGATCGTATCCTGATTTCTATAGCGCGAAGATGGCACTACTCTGTTTTTTGCGTTACTATCAAGCTGATGCCGGTACCCATCTGCACCTGAATGAAGTGAGAGAAAGTAGGTTAAGCGTATTTCCCGAGGATTGCATTGATGGACATGATCGTACCAGGATTCAAACTCAGGACCTCCCTCAGATATAAAGACCCATGTCTAGCCTACTAACCTATGGCGATCGCACGTTATACACAACGCTTCTGATAACACTAAATAGAGAGAGAGAGAGAGAGAGAGAGAGAGAGAGAGAGAGAGAGAGAGAGAGAGAGAGAGAGAGAGAGAGAGAGAGAGAGAGAGAGAGAGAGAGAGAGAGAGAGAGAGAGAGAGAGAGAGAGAGAGACAGAGAGACAGAGAGACAGAGAGACAGAGAGAGAGAGAGAGAGAGATATATATATATATATATATATATATATATATATATATATATATATATATATATATATATATAGATAGATAGATAGATAGATAGATAGATAGATAGATAGATAGATAGATAGATAGATAAAGAGAGAGAGAGAGAGAGAGAGAGAGAGAGAGAGAGAGAGAGAGAGAGAGAGAGAGAGAGAGAGAGAGAGAGAGAGAGAGAGAGAGAGAGAGAGAGAGAGAGAGAGAGAGAGAGAGAGAGAGAGAGAGAGAGAGAGAGAGAGAGAGAGAGAGAGAGAGAGAGAGAGAGATAGATAGATAGATAGATAGATAGATAGATAGATAGATAGATAGATAAAGAGAGAGAGAGAGAGAGAGAGAGAGAGAGAGAGAGAGAGAGAGAGAGAGAGAGAGATACAGAGATATATATATATAGAGAGATAGATAGAGAGATAGATAGAGAGAGAGAGATAGATAGATAGATAAGAGGGAGAGAGAGAGAGAGAGAGAGAGAGAGAGAGAGAGAGAGAGAGATTTGAGCAGAGAGAGAGAAGAGAGAGAGAGAGAGAGAGAGAGAGAGAGAGAGAGAGACAGACAGACAGACAGACAGACAGACAGACAGACAGACAGACAGACAGACAGACAGAGAGGGAGAGAAAGAAAATATACAAACAGATAGACAGGTACAGAAACAGGACAGAAACAGAGAGAGAGAGAGAGAGAGAGAGAGAGAGAGAGAGAGAGAGAGAGAGAGAGAGAGAGAGAGAGAGAGAGAGAGAGAGAGAGAGTTGTGCCAGATTCCACAAGAATTACTAGTATTTGTTTTGATAGATCAGGTCGTTCAGCCAAAGAGAACTCGAGAGAGTGCCAAATTAGAGGACAAGTTACTTGGACAGAAAAGAATGTTTATCTAGAGTCTCTTTGATTTTCAGAGAGCTCCCTTGAGAGAGAGAGAAACGAGATCTAGAGTATGGAGAGAGAAATGGAGTTTTTAGAGAGATTGAAACAAACGAGAGATCACCCGTCATTTACAGATGGATGGAATGCAATTGGAAGTGGCAAGACAGGATTTGAGACACAACCTCAGATTCGGTCTCATGAGAGAAATGAGAGAATGAACCTGAGAAGAAAACCAATGCATGAGAGGCAAAATTGATGCGTTTGTCCACAGAGAGATATGAGAGAGAGAAAATATACAAACAGATAGACCAGGCTCAGAAACGTTTTAGGAGAGAGGGACAGAGAGAAAGAGAGAGCAGGTAGAGAGAGACTAAAATCAGAGAGAGAGAGAGATCATGAGAGAAGAACTGCTGATTTTTTCGAGAAAGTCAACGTTCCTTCAATAGAGAGAGAGAGAGAGAGAGAAGAAGAGAGAAATCTTATTCCAGAGAGAGAGAGAGAGAAAGAGAGACAAGAGAGAGACTCCTGAAGATCGAGATCAGACCAGATTTTCCATGTTGTGCTAAATTCCATAGGTCCTTCCAATTACTAGTATTTGTTTTGATAGATCAAGGTCGTTCAAGCCAATAGTTCTTGCGTTAACTCGTTTATTTCGTGCCAAATTAGAATACAAGTTACTTGGACAGAGAAAAACAATGAACATCTAATTTGTCTCTTTGATTTTCACTTTGTCTGCTCCATTGACTGCCTCAGAAAACGAAAGTTATCTAAAGTATGGAGGCCCCCAAAAATGGAGTTTATTTTTTTTATTTTTTACGTGATTAGCAACGATCACCCGTCATTTACATATGGATGGAATGCACCGTTGGAAGTGGCAAAACTAGGATTTGAGCTCACAACCTCAGGGTCTCATGTTAGAAATGTCCTCTAATGGACTGTCAACTCTAACTTGAACCCTCGAACAACACAACCGTTGTTCGTTTGTCCATCTACGCCCGCCACAGATGAAGCTGTCTTACCACAGTAAACGTGGACCGACGAACAACACCAGAAACAAACACACGCTCAAGCACTGAAATCGTTTTACCACGAGGAAATCAGGACAATGTGCATTACGATGCATGCCAACTGGTACAGGTCAGTTCTAAAATCATGATTGAGTGAAGGGTTATCATGAGAAGAGTCCTGATTTTTCGAATAAAGTCAACTAAAGTTCCTTCAAGACCATTACGGCCAATAGAGCCGGATCTTATTCCGTTTCTATAGTGTAAAGCAGAACAGGTGATAATAATCACCTTCTGGAAGGGACGCTAGTCTGACGCAGATTTTTACTCCCAAGCTAGTGCTTATACCCATTTGCATCTGAAAAAATGCGCGTTAAGAAATTTTTTCCAAGGAACACAACGTCAGACCTAACATTGCTAGGATCTCAAGTCAGGCAGGCAACCTCAACCAATCCACCTTTTTTCTAGTTACCGAATCCACCTTGTTTTTCTGGAATACGGCATACTGTGACAGGTTGTAATTACTCCCAATGCCACCTTGTTTTCTGGGCATACGGCATACTGACAGGTTGTAATTACTCTCAATGCCACCTTGTTTTTCTAGGCATACGACATACTGTGACAGGTTGTAATTTCTCTCAATGCCACCTTGTTTTTCTAGGCATACGGCATACTGTGACAGGTTGTAATTACTCTCAATCCTTTACTATTGCCTGCATAGGCCTAGCTTTCCAGTTATCTACTCTGTCGACAGGAGGACCATAAATACAGCCAGACCTGTGAATCAGGTTCGTATTTCCTGTCAATTAGAAACACTACCATTGAACCCCTGGCGCCATTGAAAACCAATGCATGTATCTCTATCATAAAATATGATGCTGCTGTCAACATGATATTAGGCCTTATTAATTTGACTTTTGTCTTGTGTCCACCATTGAACTGGAATAGGAAGATGAGGCAGATTGACCATTCGTTAAAAGGAGCAGGCAGAAAAAGACCAAAACAAAGACAGACATTGTGGAAAAATGAAATAAAACTGCTGTAGTAATCACAAAAGCAACAATCCAAAATAACAAACCAAACAACCCAGTATGGAAAAAGAAAAAGGGAATTTGACGAGAGAAAAAAAAACAAAAACAAACATCGATATCTGAAAAATCATTGTACGTCTAAACAATACTCCAAATTTTTAGAACATTAGACAGATTGATAGTCCAGTAATGGTAATTAGAAAACACTACCATTGAACCCTGGCATGTATCTCTATCATAAAATATGATGGAAAACTTTTGTCTTGTGTCCACCACATTGAACTGAATAGAAGATGAAGAAGAACTGCAAGGTAGAAAAAGACCAAAACAAAGACAGACAAAAAATGAAATAAGAACTGCTGTAGTAGCAACAATCCAAAATAATAACAAACAACCCAGTATGGAAAAGAAAAAGGAAATAAATGGGAACTAGAGAAAAAAACAAAAACAACCAGACCCCAAAACATCGATATCTGACCAAAAATCATTGTACGTCTAGCGAATATATACATTTTTATAACATTAACAGATACTCCTTTGAGAAACTTTTTAGAATTATTCTCACTATTCTGCTAAGACCATTGAAGATTTCCATTCATAAGTAGAACGAGTGCTACCCATGTACGTTTCACCATGACAT
>JAXRKP010001513.1:25000-37500 GCA_037039925.1 Doris montereyensis | reverse complement strand
GTTGAGAGGAATGGCGCCTCCCTATTGAACACACCGTCGGGTCGACTGGCAGCCAATGGCTATGTTTTTCTAATCTGTATATCCTCCTTTGTTTATTTTTTCTTGACAACGGTTGGCCCCAGTGGCTGTTTCTTTTAGGGAATCCTTTATTATTTTCTGCGATCCGATCGCAGCCAAATTGCATCTTTTTGGCGTCTTGTTCTTAAACTGACCCTTCATTCTTCCCTGGCTAGATATTTTATTCCAATATAAGGAGAGACGATACATACGTTATTCCAAAACAACGTTTTCTGGCCTAGGCCTCTCATAGTTCGTTTCTCTGTGCCAAGGAATCGTGTCCATATTATTTTGCTTTTTTAAATAACAAAGAAATATGAACAGCAAAAAAAACAACTCAGTTGTGGGTGTATATAGGCGAATATGTATGTGTGTGTGTGTGTGTGTGTGTGTGTGTGTGTGTGTGAGTGTGTGTCTATGTTTGTGTTTCACCTCACAATATTCACGGTGCATAAAAGCGGATGAAACCAAGATTAAGAATCAAAGATATACATTCGATACAGTATTTCAGTGACGATTTCAAAATCTGATGCCTGAAATAAATACGCTGGGAATATAAACAATACGATAAATATTATATTAAAAATAAAGAATCGCAAACACTGCAATAGAAAAAAAGCATTCGTACTTGCTATGAAACGTCAGTTCAATAATGAACCTGTTGAATCTCTTTCCTTGAATGCTTTTGGTTGAAGTTGAAAAAGATCATTCGATGCTAAGTTAGGGTAGACTGTTACCGAGTAGAAGAGAGCGAGATGTATCTATAATAATTATGGTAGTACTGTAAATTTTGAAAGATAATCAAAAAAAAAAGGTGGGGGGGTGTGGCTAGTGAAAAAGAATAAAAAAGAGTGCAGAGGAAAAAAATTCAAGTAAAGACGAGAGAAGTACAAATGACAATAAGGAGAATAATAATGAGGGAAAAGAAAAGACAAGAAAATAGAAAACAGTAAGTAAGTAAGATAATATACAACTTGATGAATAATAAGATAAGATAAGATACGATCATTTTCATTTGTCCTTTTAGGAAATTTGTTTTCTTTGCAATTGTTTAACGTTTCTCAACTAAATGTTCATTTTTTAAATGGTATGATATGATACAAGTTACATAGAATAATAATATTCAAGCTGATAACATAGATTATAATGTCTCATATAACCAATAAAACATCTCTCTCTCTCTCTCTCTCTCTCTCTCTCTCTCTCTCTCTCTCTCTCTCTCTCTCTCTCTCTTCTCTCTCTCTCTCTTTCTTCTATCTCTCTCTCTCTCAGTCATTTCATCTTCTCTCTCAGTCACTCATCTTCTCTATCTCTTTTCTCTCTCTCTCTCTCTCTCTCTCTCTCTCTCTCTCTCTCTCTCTCTCTCTCCTCTCTCTCTTTCTCACACACACACACATACACACACACACACACACACAATCAACAGTAGATGAAAGCAATGACAATAGACAGCCACACCAATTTAATAAGAAATGACATGGGATACATATTGAAGTCCCGTGGGAACAAAGACGAGGCAAAGACATACAAATAAACCAAGAAAAAAATCATCGTTGGCCACCAGATATAATTGAACAGTGACCTCCGTGTCGGCACCCATCTCATCTCCATGAAAAAGAGAGCGCACTACCAACCGTGCTAACTACATTCCTTATTCATCCCATTTGGCACACGCCCCTGTCTCACTCTTTGTCTTAAGATATTGTATGGTGATATAAAGTGAACATAAATAGATACAATTAATGTATGTGTATTATGTTCCTGGCAAGGAATGAAATCAGACACTCTATAGAATACCGAAAAAGGAGATGGCAAAGTATGAAGTGTTTAATACTATAAACATTGCCCAAGCATTCGATAAATGCCAAAAGACAATCCAACAAATTATTTAATTCAAAATAGCTCCAGTCCTAACCCAAATCCTTACTCTAAGCCAAACCCTAAACCTTACCTTAAGTCCAACCCTAAACATTTTCTTAGTTGATATTCCATACTTTCCATAGACGAAATGTGTCCTTCTATATAATGCCTAGACATATTATTATCAGTTAACAAATCAAAATAACACCTCTATCTTAGACTTTGCCTAATTTGTCTCGTATGTCTATAGAATACCTAGATTTCAAATTTTACCGGTAACATGCCGTCTTCATGGCATATACACCAGATGATGTCCAACAAATATTAGACAAATTAGTAGACTTTAGTGAGACAAAAGGATTGTTACTGAACGTGAAAAAGACAGAATGCATGGTAGCTTGTAAACAAGATGACAACATGTCCTTCAATTTAACAAGTAACAAAATTTAAATACCTCGGCGCAATCACAACAATCAACTGCAAAGACAACACCGAAATAAGGCAAATGATAGCAATAGCAAAACAAACATTCAACAATATTAAAGCTGTTGTTTCCAATTCAAAACTGAAAACAGACACAAAATTAGAAACAGCGCAGACATGGTGTAGAGACAAAATGGACTAGAAAAACTAGCAACATCTGGATTCATAGAAGGGACAAGAGTTTGTGGCAGACAACGCACCACATACGTAACAACGTTAAGACAAAACACGTCCGATATCACCACCGACTCGGATTTTACAAAAAGCACTGAAGACAGAACAACATGGAGAGGAATGGTCGGCAACGTGCTGAATAGCGCAAGCCACAAATGGTGATGACGATGTACACTAATCAAGTTGCATGTAGGTTTTTACTATCGGCGATTTGAAGTGCTGCCAATACAAACTTCCTACCAAAGCCCAGAGGTTGTCTAGGCGACTGATGACGTGTGTAAAATAAATAAACAAATCGCAAATTGTGACAGACAGCTCGTCATTGGGCTAAGCATGCTAATATAGTGGCTGAGTTCGTTTTTGTCCCAGCTCAATCTAAAACAGACTTTACGATTGATTGAAAACATGTGCGCCCGGTGTCTTACCCTTGAAGCAATGAGTGCACAATGGAAATGTACAAATTTATTATTACATGCCATACGACGTCTTAAATACAATATAAATACATAATTACCTTTCATATCATTATTAGACTTAATAGACATGAAAAATAAACGAAAGTGCATTAGGATAGATAGATAGAGAAAATCATATTAAGCGACAAAAACAATGCATCAATTTACCAAACTCAATATCTCAAAAGTGAAAACAAAAATGTTTTTTTCACAGAATAAAATGTCATTGAATTCTAAATCCATCTGTCTTTATGGCATTAGTTGCCATTGATGACGGGTTGGTTTGTAATTGAAGAGCATGTCAAAGTCACACACTACACAAACAGAGAGACTGTTAGCTCGACTGGCAGCTCTGTTCACGCTCTGCATTTATTTACAATTTTTAAGCATTTCTCTAACGTGGATTTTCATAAAATTTATATCATTTTCTTCGTCTTTGTGCCGTGTTTCTGATGGTGTCATTTTCTCTGGACTTTCAATTTGAATTTCGTGGATTTTGATCAATTTTTATCATCGAATGTTTTAAATTGATACGATTTACCCCAGTGTTGTCTTCTGAACTCTTTTCATCATTTCGATTGGAAATTGTGTTTTAAAATTTTACTTTTTACGCTGTGTGTAATTTTTATGATCTCTTCATCACTGACGGTCATGTCCATTATAAATAGTACAGACCTAAATAAATATAGTACGTGTGAACTACTTGCACTGAAGCACAATAAAGTTCTGACAACTCCCTTAGTTGCTAACGCACTGAAAGTATGCAACATATACAAACACACTCATAAACGAGCACGCAGGGGGGAAAAAAGGTCGGAGGAAAAAACAAAACAGAGGGAACCATTCAAACCCTCTCGCCATTAAAACAACTCGGGCGAGCAACGAAGACCAACTTGATTCATCACAGTATAAAAATAGTTTACAACTCAACGTCACTCTATTGAATGCCAGGTCTGTAGGAAATAAAGCTTTTGTTCTCTCCGACTACATCATCGAACAAAACCTAGACATTTTCATAATAACAGAGAGTTGGCTTTTCAATAGAGGTGATGAAGTCGGCCACCTCATACCCGTTGGCTATACTTTCAAATGGCAAAACAGACCATCGTTCAACAGAGGAGGTGGACTTATAGTTATTTATAAAGAAAGCCTTGGAATTAATAATGTTGAAAATCAACATAAAATCATTTTTGAACATCTTGAAATTGCACTCAATCACAATGGTCAACTGTTTCGAATCGTGGTTGTCTATAGGCCTGACTAAAGAAATAAGAAAATTTACATAAATGATTTTATAGATGAATTTGAGGACTTCGTTTTTGAAAAAACTCTGCAGTCAGGAAAAATAGTTTTTACTGGAGATTTCAACCTTCACATTGATGACCATGACAACGACGATGCTAAAAAATTCTGAATTCTGCTTGTCAGTTTCAATTTAGTTCAACACGTTGATGAAAGTACACACATAGCTGGGCATAACCTTGATTTAGTAATTACACAAAAAATGATGACACTGGTAATTTCCAATCCACATTTCTCTGATCACCACTGTGTATCTTTCACTTTGGCATTACCCAAAGCTATGCCAACAAAGAAGATCATTAAAATTAGAAAAACGAAAAATATCAACTTGAATGACCTAAAATCGTCAATTTTAGAAGCTAATATCAACGAGATGATCAAACCCATTGAAAGTGTTGGCGACCAAGTGAAAGTTTTCAATTACAAAAGTAGTAAAATCATTGATTCGTTTGCCCCATTAAAAGTGACACCATTACCATAAGACCCAACTGCCGATGGTACACTGACGACATTCAAAATACTAAGTAAGAACTGAGGCGTGCGGAACGAAAATTGTCGAAATCAAAATCAGACAGTAACAAGAATCATTACAAAGCCATCCGTAATAAAATGAACAAAATGCTGACTGACGCCAAACGAAGACACATTAAGAACTCTATATTTCAGAATAAGGGCAACACCAAAGAGCTGTTTAAAATAACAGCTGGTCTGCTCAGTCCTTATGTTCCCAGTATTGTTAAAGATTCAACGAAAATGTGTGAAAACTTCAACAATTTCTTTATTGATAAGGTAGCTAAAATTAGAGACCACTTTAATCATCAAAATCCATCTACTTTATGTATCGCTTCTGAGAATTCTAATCCTGGACCTAGCTCTACTCTCTCGGAATTCGAGCCAACATCACCAAAGGAAATAGAAAATTTAATCAATAAAATGTCATCTAAAACTTGTGATCTTGACTCCATACCAACCTGGCTGTTAAAGGAGTTATCAGATATTCTGTCTCCTGCCATATCAACCATCGTAAACAACAGCCTTCATAATGGCTTATTTCCATCTTCACTAAAACACGCTAGTGTGACCCCTAAAATTAAAAAAATCATCGTTGAATAAGGACAAACTCAAGAATTATAGACCAATCTCTAATCTGCCAGCCCTGTCCAAGATCATTGAGAAAATTGTTAGCCGCCGTCTTACGCAACACATTGATAGCAACAAAATGTCGACACATTTCCAATCTGCGTACAGAAAACACCACAGTACGGAAACATCGCTTTTGAGGGTGCACAATGACATCATTAGGATGATCGACAACAAGTCATGTGTCATGCTCGTTTTGTTAGATCTGAGCGCCGCATTTGACACTATCGACCATGGAATCTTGCTATCACGATTGCAACGCCAATTTGGAATCAACGAGACTGCTCTGAAATGGTTCGATACCTACCTTCAGGAGAGAACACAATCGGTATTGATTGACTTTTCGAGATCCTTGCCTTTAAAACTTCAACATGGTGTTCCCCAAGGGTCTATCCTAGGACGACTTCTCTTTACTCTCTACACCACTCCATTAGCTGACATAATTGAGAGGCATAACATCAAATATCATCTATATGCAGACGACACTCAACTATACATACCCCTGAGCACCAGCAATCCTGCAGCATCCATTCAGACACTTCAGCATTGCACCACAGATATACAGACTTGGATGACAGAAAACAGACTTAGATTAAATGGAGATAAACAGATATAATTCTATAATCATAGTTGGGCACACGCTATTACTAGCTCCCATAGTTGGGCACACGTTATTACTAACTCCCATAGTCGGACGCACGCTATTACTAGCTCCCATTGTTTGGCACACGCTATTACTTACTCCCATAGTCGGGCACACACTATTACTAGCTCCATAGTCGGACACAAGCTATTACGAACTCCCATAGTCCGGCACACGCTATTACTAACTTCCATAGTCGAGCACACGCTATTACTAACTCCCATAGTCTGACACACGCTATTACTAACTTCAATAGTCGGGCACACGCTATTACTAACTCCCATAATCGGACACACGCTATTACTAACTTCCATAGTCAGGCACATGCTATTATTAACTCAATAGTCTGACACACGCTTTTACTAACTCCTATAGTCTGACACACGCTATTACTAACTTCAATAGTCGGGCACACGCTATTACTAACTCCCATAGTCTGACACACGCTATTACTAACTCCCATAGTCGGGCACACGCTATTACTAACTCCTATAGTCAGACACACGCTATTACTAACTCCCATAGTCGGACACACGCTATTACTAACTCCTATAGTCAGGCACACGCTATTACTAACTCCCATAGTCGGGCACAAGCTATTACTCAGTCTCATAATCGGGCACACTCTATTACTAGCTTCCATAGTCGGGTACACGCTATTATTAGCTCCTATAACCGGGCACACGCTATTACTAACTCCCATAGTCGAGCGGACGCAATTACTAAGTCCTATAGTCAGACACATGCTATTACTAACTCCCATAGTCGGACATACGCTATTACTAACTCCTAGAGTCGGGCACACGCTATTACTAACTCCCATAGTCGGGCACAAGCTATTACTCAGTCTCATAATCGGACACACTCTATTACTAGATTCCATAGTCGGGTACACGGTAATACTAACTCCCATAACCGGGCACATGCTATTACTAGCTCGTATAGTCGGGCACATGCTACCACTGAGTCCCATAATCGGGCACAGCTATTTCTAACTCCCATAGACGGGCACACTCTATTGCTAACTCCCTTAGGCTTGCACACGCTATTGCTAGTTCCCACGGTCGGGTATACGCTATTACTAACTCCTATAGACGGGCAAACGCTATTGTTAGCTTCCATAGTCTGGCACACGCTATTACTAACTCCCACAGTCGGGGACACGCTATTACTAACACCCGTAGTCGGGCACATGCTATTACTAACTCCCATAGTCGGACACACGCTATTGTTAGCTTCCATAGCCTGACACCCGCTATTGCTAGGTCCCATAGTCGGGCACACGCTATTACTACTCCCATTGTTGGGCAGACACTACTACTGACTCCCATAGTCCGGCACAAGCTATTACTAACTCCCACAGTCGGGCACAAGCTATTACTAACTCCCATAGTCGGGCACACGCTATTACAAACTACAATAAACGGCACACGCCATTACTACTCTCGATATCGGGCACACACTATTACTAACTCCCAAAGTCTGGCACACGCTATTACTAACTCCCATAGTCGGGCACAGGCTAATACTAACTCCCATAGTCGGGCACACGCTATTACTAACTCCCGTAGTCGGGTACACGCGAATACTAACTCCTATAGTCGGGCACACGCTATTACTAACTCCCAAAGTCGGGCACACGCTATTACTAACTGCCATAGTCGGGCACACGGTAATACTAACTCCCATAGTCGGGCACACGCTATTACTAACTCCCATAGTCGGGCACACGCTATTACTAGCTCCCATAGTGGGGTACTCACTATTACTCCCATAGTTGGGCACAGGCTATTACTAGCTCCCATGGTCGGGCACACGCTATTACTAACTCCCATAGTGGGCCACACGCTACTACTAACTCCCATAGTCGGGCACACATTATTACTAACTTCCATCGTCGGCACGCGCAATTACTCACTCCCATACTCGGGCACACACTATTACTAACGCCCATAGTCGGGCACGCGCTATTACTAGCATCCATATTCTGGCACACGGTGTTACTAACACCCATAGTCGGGCACACGCTATTTGTAACTCTCATAGTCGGCTACACGCTAGTACTAACTTCCATAGTCGGGCACTCTATTACAAACTTCCATAGTCGGGCACACGCTATTACTAACTCCCATATTTGGACACACGCTATTATTACTAACTTCCATAATCGGGCATAAGCTATTACTAATGTTTATAGTCGGGCACACGCTTTTACTAACTTCCGTAGTCGGGCACACCGTAATACTAACTCCCATCGTCTGGCACGCGCTATTACTCACTCCCATAGTCGGCTACACGCTAGTACTAAATTGTATAGTCGGGCAAACGGTATTACAAACTCCCATAGTCGGGCACAGGTAATTGCTAACTGCCGTAAGCGGGCACACGCTATTACTAGATCCCATAGTGGGGCACTCACTATTACTCCCATAGTTGGGCACACGTTATTACTAACTCCCATGGTCGGGCTCACGCTATTGCTGACTCCCATGGTCTGGCACACGCTATTGCTAACTCCCATAGTCGGGCATACGCTATTGTTAGCTTCCATAGTCGAGTACACGCTATTACTAGCTCACATAGTCGGGCACACGCTATTACTAACTTCCATAGACGGGAAAACGCTATTACTAACTCCCATAGGCTGGCACACGCTATTACTAACTCCCATAGTCGGGCACACGTTATTACTATTTCCGTAGTCGGGCACACGCTATTACTACTCCCATTGTCGGACACACACTACTACTAACTTCCACAGTCTGGCACACGCTATTACTAGCTTCCATAGTCCGAAACACACTATTACTAACTTCCATTATCGGGCACACGGTGTTACTAACTCCTAGAGTCGGGGATACGCTATTAATAACTCCCATTGTCGGCTACACGCTAGTACTAATTCCCATAGTCGGGCACGCGCTATTACTAACTCTGATAGTCGGGCACACGCTATTACTAAGTCCCATTGTCGGGCACACGTTATTACTAACTCTCAGCGTCGGGCACACGCTATTACTAACTCCCAAAGTCGGGCACACGCTATTACTAGCCCCCACATTCGGGCACACTCTTTTACTAACTCCTATAGTCGGGCACACACTATTACTAAATCCCCTAGTCGGGCTATTACTAACTACAATAGACGGCACACGCTGTTGCTACTCCCATTGTCGGACTTACACTATTACTAACTCCCATAGTCGGGCACACGCTAGTACTAATTCCCATAGTCGGGCACGCTATTACTAACTCTGATAGTCGGGCACACGCTATTACTAAGTCCCATTGTCGGGCACACGTTATTACTAACTCTCAGCGTCGGGCACACGTTATTACTAACTCCCAGAGTCGGGCACACGCTATTACCTAGCTCCCATAGTCGGGCACACAATATTACTAACTCCTATAGTCGGACACACGCTATTACTAACTCCCATAGTCGGACACACGTTATTACTAGCTCCCATAGTCGGGCACACGCCATTAGTAACTTCCATAGTCGAGCACACACGTCTCACACACGCTATTACTAACTCCCATAGTCGGGCACACGCTATTACTAGTTCATAATCGGGCACACGCTATTACTCCAGCTCTATTACTAGCTTCCATAGTCGGGTACACACTATTACTAGCTCCCATAGTCGGGCACACGCTGTTACTAACTCCCATAGTTGAGCGGACGCAATTACTAAATAGTCGGACACACGGTAATACTAACTCCCATAGCCGGGCACTCGCTATTACTAGCTCCCATAGTCGGGCACATGCTACTACTGATTCCCATAGTCGGGTACAGGCTATTGCTAGTTCCCATAGGCACACGCTATTACTAGCTCCCATAGTCGGGCAGATGCTATTACTAACTCCTATAGACGGGCACACGCTATTGCTAGTTCCCATAGTCGGGCACACGCTATTACTAACTCCTATAGACGGGCAAACGCTATTCCTAACTCCCATAGGCGGGCACATGCTATTATTATTTCCCATAGTCGGGCACACGGTATTACTACTCTCATTGTTGGGCAGACACTACTACTAACTCCCATAGTCCGACACACGCTATTAATAACTCCCATAGTTGGGTACATGCTATTACTAGCTCCCATAGTCGGGCACACACTATTACTAACTCCCATAGTCGGCACACGCTATTACTAACTCCCATAGTCGGACACACGTTATTACTAGCTCCCATATTCGGGCACAGGCTATTTTTAAATCCTCTAGTTGACTACACGCTTGTACTAAATTGTATAGTCGGGCACACGCTATTACTACTCCCATTGTCGGGCACACACTACTACTAACTCCCATAGTCGGACACACGCTATTACTAACTCCAACAGTCGGGTACAAGCTATTTCTAACTCCCTTAATCGAGCTCACGTGATTACTATTTCCCACAGTCGGGCACACACTATTACTTACTCCCAAAATCGGGCACAAGCTATTACTACTGCAATAGTCGGGCACACGCTATTACTAACTCCCATAGTAGGGCACACGCTATTACTAGCTCCCATAGTCGGGCACACGCTATTACTAACTCCCATAGTCGGGCACACACTATTACTAACTCCCATCGTCCGTCACACGCTAGTACTAGCTCCACAGCCGGGCACACGCTTTTACTAACTCATATAGTCTGGCACACTATTACTAAATCCCTAGTCGGGCACACGCTATTACTAACTATAATAGACGGGCACACGCTATTGCTACTCCCATTGTCAGACATACACTATTACTAACTCCCATAGTCGGGCACACGTTATTACTAGCTCCCATAGTTGGGCGCTCGCTATTACTACCTCCCATAGTTGGGCACACACTATTACTAACTCCCATATTCGGGCAAACGGTGTTACTAACTTCCATATTCGGGCACACACTATTACTAAAGCCCATAGTCGGGGACACGCTATTACTAGCTCCCATATTCGGGCACACGGTGTTACTAACTCCCATAGTCGGCTACACGGTAATACTAACTTCCATAGTCGGGCACACTCTAGTACAAACTTCCATAGTCGGGCACACGCTATTACTATCTCCCATATTCGGACACACGCTATTACCAACTCCTGTAGTCGGGCACACGCTATTACTAACTCCCATAGTCGGGCACACGCTATTAGTAACTCCCATAGTCGGCTACACGCTAGTACTAAATTCCATAGTCGGGCGCACGCTATTACTAGCTCCCATAGTCGCGCACACGCTATTACTAGCTCCCATAGTGGGACACAAGCTATTGCTAGCTCCAATAGTCGGGCGGACGCTATTACTATCTCCCATAGTCGGGCAGAAGCCATTACGAACTGCTATAGTCGGGAATACGCCCATTCATAACTCCCCTAGTCGGGCGCACGCTATGACTAATTCCCGTAGTTGGGCACACGTTATTACCAGCTCCCATAGTTGAACACACACTATTACTAAATTCCATAGTCGGACACACACTATTACTAACTCTAATACTCGGACTCACGTAATTACTACTATCATTGTCAGGCACATGTCATTACTAACTCTCATAATCTGTCATACGCTATTACTAACTCCCATAGTCAGACACACGCTATTACTAACTCCCATAGTCGGGCAAACACTATTATTAATTTCAATATTCGGGCACACGCTATTACTAACTCCAATAGTCGTGCGCACGCTACTACTAACTCCCATAGTCGAGCACATGCTATCATAGCTGGGCACACGCTATTACTAGCTCCCATAGTCGGGCACACGCTATTACTAACTCCTTTAGTCGGACACAACCTATTAATAACTCCCATAGTCGGGTACACGCTACTACTAACCCCCATAGTTGGGTACACGCTATTACTAACTGCTATAATCGGGGACATGTTATTAGTAACTGCCATAATCGGGCACACGGTATTACTCTTGCCATAGTCCGGCACACGCTATTACTAACTCCCATAGTCAAACACACGCTCGTACTAACTCCCATAGTCGTGCACACGCTATTACTAGCTCGCATAGTCGGGCACACGCTATAACTAACTCGCATAGTCAGGTACATGCTATTACTCACTCCTGTAGTCAGGCACACACTATTACCACTCCCATAATCGGACACAAGCTATTACTAACTCCCATAGTCGGACACCTGCTATTACTAACTTTAATAGGCGGACACGCGCTATCACTAACTCCCATAGTCGGACAAACGCTATTACTAACTGCCATAGTCCAACACACGCTATTACTAGATCCTATAGTCGGGCATATACTATCGCTAACTCGCATAGTCGTGAACACGCTATTACTAAGTCCCATAGTCGGGCACACGCTATTACTCACTCCTATAATCGGGCACACGCTATTACTATTTGCCGTAGTCGGGGAAA
>JAXRKP010001513.1:12500-17500 GCA_037039925.1 Doris montereyensis | reverse complement strand
CTCAAGGAAAAGTAAAGGTTTAAATAGTGACAGCGTCGATTGAGATCGAGTGACACGTAGTATAATAAGTTATGGCATTGCCTTCTACATCGTATTATCAACTGTTTTGTTTCTTGACCATCTTTCCTCAGTCAGTATTGATGTTCTTCGTAAGCTTTCTCACGGCAAATTTAAATTATCTTGCAACTTTTTTATTTGACACAGGGTTTAGTTTCAGGTTTTTTCGAAAGTACCATAATGACAATATTGTTAGCCCGCCTAGTAGATGGAAACGTTTAACTATCATTTCCAAATTTTCATCTGAAATGAAGTAATCATTTTACAGTTGCGTTAGTGGAGATTTCTATCATGGATACCCACCGCCTGAATCGGAGAGGGACGGAACGAGGAACCACTGAGCGATATGAAAGACGAAAAGGAGCCATAAAGATAGATAAGCAGATAGCTAGATATATAATGTAGATAGATAGATAGCCAACTCAGAAGATAGATAGATGTATGGATGGATAGATAGATAGATAGATAGACATATCGAGCAATATATATATATATATATATATATATATATATATATATATATATATATATATATATATATATATATATATATATATATATATATATATATATATATATATATATATATATATATATAGAGAGAGAGAGAGAGAGAGAGAGAGAGAGAGAGAGAGGAGAGAGAGAGAGAGAGAGAGAGAGAAAAAGAGAGAGAGAGAGAAAGAGAGAGAGAGAGAGAGAGAGAGAGAGAGAGAGAGAGAGAGAGAGAGAGAGAGAGAGAGAGAGAGAGAGAGAGAGAGAGAGAGAGAGAGAGAGAGAGAGAGAGAGAGAGGGAGAGAGAGAGAGAGAGAGAGATAGATAGATCGATAGATGTATAGATAGATAGATAGATAAACATATAGATGTATAGATATATAGCTAGATAGATGTACTGATATATATATGTATAGATATATGCTGTATAGATATATAGATAGATGGATAGATAGATGCATAGATATACAGATTGATATATATATATATATATATATATATATATATATATATATATATATATATATATATATATATATATATATATATATATATATATGTATAGATAGATAGGTAGATAGATAGATATATAGATAGATTAATATATAGATAGATAGATAGATGTATAGATAGATAAAGAAATGGATAGATAGATCGATAGATGTATAGATCTTCCTTTCTTCCACACTCTCTGTCTTGTTAATAATAGATCCATATGTTGTTTTCACAACCTTATAATGTTAGGAAAGATAATCCACTCTGCTTTCCTCATTTGGCTCAGGTGTGAACGAGTACCCAGCTATAGATAGAGAAAGTTGATGACAGGGTGTTAATAACTTGCTGCCGTACTATATTATATTATGCTCCTCAAGGAGTTGAGAAGGACTTTGATGTACAGTCGGTGAGCCTACACCTGTGCGGGGATAGGTCAATCCGACCCCAAATTCATCTTTAGCCTACATGTATCACTATCATTACTAATTATGTTACCAATACAAACAATGCGATTAGTATAATTTGTATCATTTCACGTGCGAAGGAGAATGAATGGAACACAAAATGGTAGCCACTGCTTCAACAAAATCTCCTAACAGGTACATAATAACATGTATTACTGAACATCAGGCTTCGTTTTTCCATACGGGGTGACTGGGAAAACTACTGTCAGCACGTGCCGTTTACATTACCCCCATGACTGGCATATGTCTGTTTATTCATACCACCGATATATCTTCCTTTGTCAAATAAATCAAGTGAGAGCAGGAGGTATCATGGTTGACTATAAGTATGTATGTATGTATGTATGTATCTACGTATGTATGTACGTATGTATGTATACATATATGTATGTATGTAGGTAGGTAGTATATGTATGTATGTGTGTATGTATATATGTATGTATATATGAATGTCTGTGTATGTATGTGTCTATGTATTATGTGTGTATGTATGTATATATGTACGTATGTCTGTCTGTATGTATGTATGCATGTATGTATATGTGTATATGTATATATGTGTGTATGCATATCTGTTTATGTATGTATGTATATTATATAGGTATGTATGTATGTATGTATATTATGTGGGTATGTATATGTATGTATGAATGTATGAATGTCTGTGCATGTATATGTATGTATGTATGATTCTGTGTATGTAATGTCTGTGCATGTATGTATGTATGTATGTATGTATGTATGTATGTATGTACGTTTGTATGTATGTATGTACGTATGGATGTATGTAATTTTGTATGTATGTATGTATCAATATATGTACGTGTATGTATGTGTGTATGTATGTATGTATGTATGTATGTATGTATGTATGTATGTATGTATGTAAGTATGTAAGTATGTATGTGCATGTAGGTATGTATATATGTATGTATGTATGTGTATGTATGTGCATGTATGTATGTATATACGAATGCATGTTTGTGTATGTATGTATATCGGACTGTCTGTCTGTCTGTCTCCGTCTTTCTGTTTCTCACTTTCTCTTAATCTTACTTTCTCTCTGTATATCTCTCTGTCTCCCTCTGTCTCTCTATGTCTGTGTCTGTCTCTGTCTCTGTCTCCGTCTCTGTCTATCTATCTGTCTCTTTCTCTCTGTGTCTTTCTGTATGTTGGTCTGTCTTTCTATCTGTCTCTCTCTCTGTATCTGTCTGTCTGTCTGTCTGTCTGTCTGTCTGTCTGTCTGTCTGTCTGTCTCTCTCTCTCTCTCTCTCTCTCTCTCTCTCCTCTCTCTCTCTCTCTCTCTCTCTCTCTCTCTCTCTCTCTCTCTCTCTCTCTCTCTCTCTCTCTAGGCGACTCGGTTATTCAGAGGCAAGCAGGCGGCCTTTCAGCCGAAACATCGTGGCTTCAAGCCCTGACGGGTGAAAAATGTTCTCGCTTATTTCGAATAAAACCCACCACTCTCCCTTAATCCACGTAGGTGGATCGACCCTTTGTCCCATTGAAGAGGGACGATAGAAGGAAGGTCCCGTGTACAAATCACACCCCCCTCCTTGCACGTTAAAGACCCCTTGGCTGTTTACATAACAAAATTCAAAGAATCCTACCAGAAAACCCACCGAGATCACGCTAGTTATGGATATGGCTAAAACTGAAACCAAAAATCAAATCAAATCAAATCAAATCAAATCAAATCAAATCAAATCAAATCAAATCAAATCAAATCAAATCAAATCAAATCAGATCAAACAAATGTAATAAGTTTATATCTCTATAAAAGTCATACGTATTACAAATACTGCTGTGTACATTTATGTCTTAACGAGTTTGCTTCAAATACGACAGAGTAGTAAGTATAAAAAGTAAGTCCTATACTTGGAGTTGAGCGTAGGTTTATCAATAATAAAGTCCTGATTTTTCTAGACATACAGCATATTAGTGTAGTAGTGGTAGTTTGCCCTGGCTTTCCACGCCGCCTTTACTTTTCATCGTGTCTGAATAAGCCTGGCTAGCCATTTCACCATTGGATCGACAGGAGAGGCAGACAAAAATTGCTTGGATTGGGGAATTGAACTCCGGACCTCCTGGGTGGTAATCGGACGCTCTACCGACGGAGCTACCGGTGCCTCAATGTAATGTGTTACTGTGTATACCCGTCGTTTTCTTTCCTTCAACTACTTTATAAATATGTCTCTCTCTGTCTCAGAGTGTGTGTGTGTGTGTGTCTCTCTCTCTCTCTCTCTCTCTCTCTCTCTCTCTCTCTCTCTCTCTCTCTCTCTCTCTCTCTCTCTCTCTCTCTCTCTCTCTCTTCTCTGTCTCTCTCTCTCTCTCTCTCTGTCTCTCTCTCTCTCTCTCTCTCTCTCTCTCTCTCTCTCTCTCTCTCTCTCTCTCTCTCTCTCTCTCTCTCTCTCTCTCTTTCTTTCACTCTCTCTGTGTCTCTCTTTCTCTGTCTCTCTTTCTCTCACTCTCTCTCTCTGTCTCTCTCTCTCTCTCTGTCTCTGTCTCTGTCTCTCTCTCTCTCTCTCTGTCTCTCTCTCTCTCTCTCTCTCTCTCTCTCTCTCTCTCTCTCTCTCTCTCTCTCTCTCTCTCTCTCTCTCTCTCTCTCTCTCTCTTTCTCACTCTCGACCTCTTTCTCGTATTAAAAATGTAATATGTCATTTACAGTATTTTAATAAATGTTCTTCATTGAAACATCCATTTCTCATTATCAAAACCTAGCGATGCATATTGATATAATCTGGCGTTGTAACATTCAGTTCAGACAATGACTTCTTATCAAGGACATCTCAATCGGCGAGGTCAACTGCAGTGCAGAATCTGAGGCATAAAGGGTTAAAAAAGAAAAGAAAAGAAAAGAAAAAGAGAAGAAATCCCGAGGACGTAATGTTATTGACAAATAACATAGGCCGCAATGATAATACCATGAGAATATTTTATTTAACTGAACCGACTTCTTTGCTATCTGTGATTTAAATATGTACTTTGTTTCTTTCTTTATCAGTTCCCATTCCGGATTTCAGTGTAAGGGTTCAGATGCCCGATATGATCTTTCTCCAGGATGCCCTGTCCTGGCATTTTCTGTTTCCTTCCAAAAAAGTTAATTTGCTATGCTTTAATGCCTCTTTTATATCTTCTCCCACTCTCTCGGAGGTCTGCCTTTCGGTCTTTTACCTTGGGCTTTAGCACTATATACTGATTTAGCTATTCTTTTGTCATTTATTCTGTTTACATGCCCAAACCATCTCAATTGATTTGTTTCTATCTTAGTTTCCATGCCATCTGCTTTGGTTTGATCTCTTATTGTTGTGTTTCTGATTTTGCCTCTTTTAGTTTTCCCTACTACTCTTCTTAGATATTTCATTTCAGCTATCAGTATTCTACTGTATTCTCTACTGTCTAAGGTCCAGGTTTCGCTGCCATAGAGGAGAGTAGAACAATAAACTGTGTTGTATATTGCCATTTTGGTTTTTGTTGACAATTCTTGTTTACTTA
>JAXRKP010001513.1:5000-7500 GCA_037039925.1 Doris montereyensis | reverse complement strand
AAACATTAATCGAGACATGGAGTTTTGACTTGTTGAGTCGTTCAGATACCTTGTTTTCCAGGTAAACGTTCTTATGCCAAGAGCAATCTAAAACCTTCAGTGTGAGCGGATACTGCCCTTAGCATTCGTCTACAATAGTGCTACCAACTCCGCGCCCATCTCTGTAAACTTCTTGTTGAATTCTTCTTGCTCTTATTAATGTCGGCTGTAGGTACATTGCTTATTCCTTTGCTAGCCTTTCTCATTCGTTTCGTTCCGAAAGGTTATTCCTATTGTTAGAACGGAGCTCTTTCGCTGTTTTATTTTTTATGTACACGTCTTATATTATTTCCTTTATATCATGTGTTTCTGAAATCAGGTCTTGTAATATTAAGTTATGTATATCACGTATTTATGACACACATACTCCTCTAACTAATGGCTAGTTCTGAGTACCGTATGTTCCGTTTTTATCATTTGGTTGTACTGATAAGTGATGAGTCATCAGCTAAGAGGGTTACCAGAGGCTTGATCAGCCCGTTGAAAATGAACTCGGTTTAAATTAAAACCAACCGCATTCTTAAATTCAGTGCCTCAAAATTAGCAAAACAATCGCGTAAAATCTGGTCTCTTGTTTGCATTCAAAAAGTTAGTAATTCAAAGCTTGTCTTTATTTTTGGTTGCTGGGACCTGATATTCGCGACATAAATCTCCCGCCAAGATATTTCCTCCTGAATTCAAAAGGAATTGTCCAAACGACGTAGTCGTGTCGTGTCGTGTCGTGTCGTGTGGTGTCGTGTCGTGTCGTAACAGGTTATGTCGTGTCGTGTCGTGTCGTGTGTAACAGGTCGTGTCGTGTCGTGTCGTGTAGTGTGTAACAGGTCGTGTCGTGTCGTGTGTAACAGGTCGTGTCGTGTCGTGTCGTGTGTAACAGGTCGTGTCGTGTCGTGTCGGTCGTGTTGTGTTGTGTCGTGTCGTGTCGTAACAGGTTGTGTCGTGTTGTGTCAGTCGTCGTGTCGTGTCAGTCGTGTCGTCGTGTCGTGTCGTGTCGTGTTGTAACAGGTCGTGTCGTGTGTAACAGGTGTGTCGTGTCGTGTCGTGTCGTGTCGTGTCGTGTCGTGTTGTGTCGTGTCGTGTCGTGTCGTGTCGTGTCGTGTTGTGTCGTGTCGTGTCGTGTGTATGTCGTGTCGTGTCGTGTCGTAACAGTCGTGTCGTGTCGTGTCGTGTCGTGTCGTGTCGTGTCAGTGTCGTGTCGTGTCAGTGTCGTGTCGTGTCGTGTCGTGTCGTGTGTGTCGTGTCGTGTTGTGTCGTGTCGTGTCGTGTCAGGTCGTGTCGTGTCGTAACAGGTCGTGTCGTGTGTGACAGGTCGTGTCGTGTCGTGTTGTGTCGTGTCGTGTGTAACAGGTCGTGTCGTGTCGTGTCGTCGTGTGTAACAGGTCGTCGTGTCGTATCGTGTCAGGTCGTGTCGTGTCGTATCGTGTGTAACAGGTCGTGTCGTGTCGTGTCGTGTCGTGGTCGTGTCGTGTCGTGTCGTGTCGTGTCGTATCGTGTCGTGTCGTGTCGTGTGTAACAGGTCGTGTCGTGTGTAACAGGTCGTCGTGTAACAGGTCGTATCGTGTGTAACAGGTCGTGTCGTGTCGTGTCGTGTGTAACAGGTCGTGTCGTGTCGTGTCGTATCGTGTGTAACAGGTCGTGTCGTGTTGTATCGTGTGTAACAGGTCGTGTCGTGTGTAACAGGTCGTGTCGTGTGTAACAGGTCGTGTCGTGTGTAACAGGTCGTGTCGTGTGTAACAGGTCGTGTCGTGTGTAACAGGTCGTCGTGTGTAACATGTCGTGTCGTGTCGTCTTATGTCGTGTCGTGTCGTGTCGTGTGTAACAGATCGTGTCGTGTCGTGTCGTATCGTGTCGTGTGTACAGGTCGTGTCATGTCGTGACGTGTCGTGTTGTGTGTAACAGGTCGTGTCGTGTCGTGTGGTGTCGTGCGGTGTGGTGTTGTGTCGTGTTTACAGGTCGTGTTGTATCATGTCGTGTCGTGTGTACAGGTCGTGTTGTATCATGTCGTGTCGTGTTGTATCATGTCGTGTCGTGTCGTATCGTGTCGTGTGTACAGGTCGTGTTGTATCATGTCGTGTCGTGTCGTGTCGTGTCGTGTGTACAGGTCGTGTTGTATCATGTCGTGTCGTGTCGTGTCGTGTCGTGTGTAAACAGTCGTGTGTCGTGTGGTGTCGTGTCGTGTGGTGTCGTGTCGTATGGTGTGGTGTGATGTGGTGTCGTGTCGTGTGGTGTCGTGTCGTGTGGTGTCGTGTCGAGTCGTGTATAACAGTTGGACTCAAGCCGTACCCTCAGTACTTTGTGAATAATTAACGAGGCGTCGAAGAAAACACTGACGGAAACTTGTTTCAATAATTAAAGCGGTAAATCTCACGGTACTTCCAAAGGCTTTTGGAATAAGACGAATAGAAACAAAATAAACAAAGTGAAGTGAAAGATCAAACAAACAAACAATCGAGTACAACCAACA
>JAXRKP010001512.1:37500-117459 GCA_037039925.1 Doris montereyensis | reverse complement strand
CCCTTGCGGTTCAATGTGCCTTTTCATGCAGAGCAGAGCATAAGGACATTGTTTGACATGGCGTACGCAGCATGTGTTAGACTAGAGGGTCAAACTGGGGACAACTTTGGTAACAAGTTAGTACCGGTAACATTACAATAGTGTTCTCTATAGTAGTTACACTATGGTCTAGTGAATGGATAGGGATTGTTTGAAATTTGAGAAGAGAGAGAGAGAGAGAGAGAGAGAGAGAGAGAGAGAGAGAGAGAGAGAGAGAGAGAGAGAGAGAGAGAGAGAGAGAGAGAGAGAGAGAGAGAGAGAGAGAGAGAGAGAGAGAGAGAGAGAGAGAGAGAGAGAGAGAGAGAGAGAGAGAGAGAGATACAGACAGACAAACAAACGGACAGACAGTCAAACAAACAAGGGTTTTTACTCGAAATAACTTGAGAAAGTTATTCAACCGTTGGCGCTCGAACCCACAACCTTCTGGTTGAGAGCCTGTCATTTTGCCCCTATACCACCGAATCCCCCAGATCTCTAGAAATACAAAGGAAATCATAATGGCGGCACAGTCTATGGGTGTGATATCGATGAGTCATGCGACTGTGACAAAACCCTCTACTTCAACAGATCTACTTCAGACAACCGATGAGGACTTCTTTTGCCAACAACACTGGAACTAACACCATTACATAATACGTATGTACAAGTCTCATTTCAAGTCAAACAGTAACAGTAACAGTAACAGTAACAGTAACAGTAACAGACAATATTCTTGGGTATTGAAATCACACAGTGACGTAGGGGCATTTCCCACTCAACCCAGGTGCAAATAGTACAAAGCACTAGCTTGGATTGGGAGTAAACATCTGCGGCATGCTAGCGTCCTGGCCAGGAGGTGATTATTGTCACCTGTTGTGCTTCACGTTACATAAACCGGGATTAAGTCCGGCTCTATGGGCCTTATAGGCCGTGAAGGGATCTTAACTTTTACTATTGAAATCAGACAGAAAGTAAAACATTAAGTCTTTTTTTAAAACAATCACGTAAATAGATGTTTTTACTAAAATATCCACATAGTCACTGAATGAATGTAAACAAAGTTTCGACTGAGATGAGAACTAATGAATGATGGCAGTAAGCAATAGTATTAATATTTAAACCACGTGAGAACCATGGCAAGACAAAGGGATAGACAGAGAAAACCTCTGAGCACCAATAGAACCAAACCCGCTACTCCCGTATCAGCACCATTAGAATCAAACCCGCTATTCCCGTATAAGCACCATTAGAATCGAACCCGCTATTCCCGTATCAGCACCATTAGAATCGAACCCGCTATTCCCGTATCAGCACCATTAGAATCGAACCCGCTATTCCGACATCGGCACCATTAGAATTGAACCCGCTACTCCCGCATAAGCACCATTAGAATCGAACCCGCTATTCCCGCATAAGCACCATTAGAATCGAACCAGCTATTCCCGCATAAGCACCATTAGAATTGAACCCGCTACTCCCGTATCAGCAACATTAGAATTGAACCAGCTACTCCCGTATCAGCAACATTAGAATTGAACCCGCTATTCCCGCATAAGCACCATTAGAATTGAACCCGCTACTCTCGCATCGGCACCATTATAATTGAACCCGCTATTCTCGCATCGGTACCATTAGAATCGAACCCGCTACGATCAGCACCATTAGAATCAAACCCGCATCAGCACCATTAGAATCAAACCCGCTATTCCCGTATCAGCACCATTAGAATCAAACCCGCTATTCCCGTATCAGCACCATTAGAATCAAACCCGCTATTCCCGTATCAGCACCATTAGAATCAAACCCGCTACTCCCGCATCAGCACCATTAGAATCAAACCCGCTACTCCCGCATCAGCACCATTAGAATCGAACCCGCTACTCCTGCATCAGCACCATTAGAATCAAACCCGCTACTCCCGCATCAGCACCATTAGAATCAAACCCGCTACTCCCGCATCAGCACCATTAGAATCAAACCCGCTACTCCCGCATCAGCACCATTAGAATCAAACCCGCTACTCCCGCATCAGCACCATTAGAATCAAACCCGCTACTCCCGCATCAGCACCATTAGAATCAAACCCGCTACTCCCAGCGGCACCATTAGAATTGAACCCGCTACTCCCGCATCAGTATCAGCACCACTAGAATCAAACCCGTTACTCCCGCAGCGGCATCATTAGAATTGAACCCGCCACACTTGCAAACCGTGGGTGCATGTCTGTGAAAATAGATTAAAAAGCGCAGCATTCTTTTCTTTGTATTTCCTTAAAACATCCAAAAGTGGGACGCACGCGGTCCCCTACTTTCACCGCCGTGACACTGACACTGACAGGTCATTAGTCATCGCACCACAGTCACAGTCTGAGAAGTAAGTGAATTTAGTTAATATAAATAAACACCCGATCGTGCACTACATAAAACATTGCGTTCAATAATTGCGTTCAATAGTAAATAAGAACTGGTAGGTAGGATCACAAGATGACTTTGTGTATCTTCAAACATTTTGGTAAACGAGATCAGATGAATGAAAGGTTGTGACTGTGAGACTGAGATGAAACAACATGGGAGGGAAACGAGGTAATACTGGCGTGTACATTGTGTTGCCGTCTGTTTGTACAGTGTACGGCTTGTGTTTATTGCTACTACTACTACTACTACTACTAAAGTACTACTACAAGGCATGTAGAGGGCAAAGGGAGCACACTCATTAATCTCTTGTAGTACTGAGTAGGCACCTGGTAGTTTCCCTTGACTTTGGAAACAAATGTAGTAGTAGTAGTACTAGTAGTCTACATGTACATTTCAAATGGAGAGGTACCTCCTGGGGTTCGGATCCTATATAATCAACCTTGCTGTTGTTATGGATCCAGAGGTTCTTGGAAGTTTTCCCCAGCCCATTGCCATAAAAATCAATTTACACATCTCTTCCAAGACAGCAGCTTTTGAATAGAAGGGACAGGAATCTCTATGGACAGATTGACAGGGAGGTTTCATTCAGGTTTTCCATGTCACCATAATAATATGCAGTGAGCATAGTTAGCTCTGTGTGTAGTGTACTCTCTTTTCATAGTGCGGCAATGGGTGTCAACGCGGAGGTCGTGGGTTTGATTATATTGATTGCCAAAGATTTGTTTTCTGTCTTTGATTTCTGTCTATTCTTCTCTATAATTGTAGAGTGTCTTTGATTTCTATCTATTCTTCTCTATGATTGTAGAGTGTCTTTGATTTCTGTCTATTCTTCTCTATGATTGTAGAGTGTCTTTGTTCCTATACTATAGGGCTTCACTATTATTTTGTCTTTATTCTTCACTAACAAGACATTTTATTTACAGCAGACATAGTTTCTCATCATACTGTTACTGATACAGTGTAGTTTTCTGGGTTTTTTTTTTTAGCTCAGAACATGGTGCCATCTACTTCTAGTATAATTGCTGGAGACAGCGGAAAGAGGTACATATTGTTTGTATATCAGTTATCACAAGATATTGTTAAACGAAAATCAAACTAAAAATGTTAACAGAGGCAAGTTTTGTTGGTTTCGTTGAAATTCACCCCATCCACCATATGTTGTGATCTCAGGGTGTATTGAGAAGAAACAACAAGATGAGAGATGAATGAGAGGAAGCATAAAGAAGTAGGACCTATTAGCAGTGCCCACATTAAGAGAGGGAAAGAAAAGATTATGATTCCAATCTCTCGTTTTCCCTTGCCTTAAGACAGATCAATTTTCCTGGCACATCCATTATCCATGTCATCTGCCCATCATAGTCACAGTTTCTCTTTCAAGTTGTTAACTCTGCCTCCTTCTGCTGTCTTCACTCTCTTTGTCTTCCTTTCCTATCATTCCATAAACTCTCTTTGTCTTTCTTTCCTATTATCCCATACTCTCTTTGTCTTCCTTTCCTATCATTCCATAGACTCTCTTTGTCTTCCTTTCCTATCATTCCATAGACTCTCTTTGTCTTCCTTTCCTATCATTCCATACTCTCTTTGTCTTCCTTTCCTATTATTCCATAGACTCTCTTTGTCTTCCTTTCCTATCATTCCATAGACCCTCTTTTGTCTTCCTTTCCTATCATTCCATAGACCCTCTTTGTCTTCCTTACCTATCATTCCATAGACCCTCTTTTTCTTCCTTTCCTATCATTCCAAAGACCCTCTTTGTCTTCCTTTCCTATCATTCCATATACTCTTTGTCTTCCTTTCCTATCATTCCATAGACTCTCTTTTTCTTCCTTTCCTATTATTCCATAGACCCTCTTTTTCTTCCTTTCCTATTATTCCATAGACCCTCTTTTTCTTCCTTTCCTATTATTCCATAGACCCTCTTTGCCAACTCTGTGTGTGTCACTTCATGTGATGTAAGGTCAGTGAACCAACTCTGTCTGTGTAACTTCATGTGATGTAAGGTCAGTGAACCAACTCTGTATGTGTCACTTCATGTGATGTAAGGTCAGTGAACCAACTCTGTGTATGTCACTTCATGTGATGTAAGGTCAGTGAGCCAACTCATATGTGAAGTAAAAGTAAAAACTGAATACACACCAACACACCCGATTTGTAAAATCGAAATGGACAACGATTTGCATCTTGCATAAATAAAGTAATCAGGAGTAGAGAGTGTGTAGGGTAATCAGGAGTAGAGTGTGTAGGGTAATCAGGAGTAGAGAGTGTGTAGGGTAATCAAAGTAGAGAGTGTGTAGGGTAATCAGGAGTAGAGAGTGTGTAGGGTAATCAGGAGTAGAGTGTAGGGTAATCAGGAGTAGAGTGTGTAGGGTAATCAGGAGTAGAGTGTGTAGGGTAATCAGGAGTAGAGTGTAGGGTAATCAGGAGTAGAGTGTGTAGGGTAATCAGGAGTAGAGTGTGTAGGGTAATCAGGAGTAGAGAGTGTGTAGGGTGTTCAGGAGTAGAGAGTGTTTAGGGTAATCAGGAGTAGAGTGTGTAGGGTAATCAGGAGTAGAGAGTGTGTAGGGTAATCAGGAGTAGAGTTGTAGGGTAATCAGGAGTAGAGAGCTTGTATGGTAATCAGGAGTAGAGTCCTAGTGTGTAGGGTAATCAGGAGTAGAGAGTGTGTAGGGTGTTCAGGAGTAGAGAGTGTGTAGGGTAATCAGGAGTAGAAAGCATGTAGGGTAATCAGGAGTAGAAAGCATGTAGGGTAATCAGGAGTAGAGTGTGTAGGGTAATCAGGAGTAGAGAGCATGTAGGGTAATCAGGAGTAGAGAGCTTGTAGGGTAATAAGGAGTAGAGAGCTTGTAGGGTAATCAGGAGTAGAGAGTGTGTAGGGTAATCAGGAGTAGAAAGCATGTAGGGTAATCAGGAGTAGAGTGTAGGGTAATCAGGAGTAGAGAGCTTGTAGGGTAATCAGGAGTAGAGAGTGTGTAGGGTAATCAGGAGTAGAGTGTGTAGGGTAATCAGGAGTAGAGAGTGTGTAGGGTAATCAGGAGTAGAGAGCTTGTAGGGTAATCAGGAGTAGAGTGTGTAGGGTAATCAGGAGTAGAGAGTGTGTAGGGTAATCAGGAGTAGAGCTTGTAGGGTAATCAGGAGTAGAGAGTGTGTAGGGTAATCAGGAGTAGAGTGTGTAGGGTAATCAGGAGTAGAGAGTGTGTAGGGTGTTCAGGAGTAGAGAGTGTGTAGGGTAATCAGGAGTAGAAAGCATGTAGGGTAATCAGGAGTAGAAAGCATGTAGGGTAATCAGGAGTAGAGAGTGTGTAGGGTAATCAGGAGTAGAGTGTAGGGTAATCAGGAGTAGAGCTTGTAGGGTAATCAGGAGTAGAGAGCTTGTAGGGTAATCAGGAGTAGAGAGTGTGTAGGGTAATCAGGAGTAGAAAGCATGTAGGGTAATCAGGAGTAGAGAGCATGTAGGGTAATCAGGAGTAGAGAGCTTGTAGGGTAATCAGGAGTAGAGTGTGTAGGGTAATCAGGAGTAGAGAGTGTGTAGGGTAATCAGGAGTAGAGAGTGTGTAGGGTAATCAGGAGTAGAGAGCTTGTAGGGTAATCAGGAGTAGAGTGTGTAGGGTAATCAGGAGTAGAGAGTGTGTAGGGTAATCAGGAGTAGAGAGCTTGTAGGGTAATCAGGAGTAGAGAGTGTGTAGGGTAATCAGGAGTAGAGAGCATGTAGAGTAATCAGGACTGGAGAGCGTTTAGAGTAATCAGGAGTAGAGAGCATGTAGGGTAATCAGGAGTAGAGAGTGTGTAGGGTAATCAGGAGTAGAGAGCATTTAGGGTAATCAGGACTGGAGAGCGTTTAGAGTAATCAGGAGTAGAGCCCTTTTTTTAAAGACACACGACATAATGCTTTCCATGCCACCTTTACTTTCGCTGGGTCTGAAAAGACTTTGCAACCCATTCACTGATGGATTACCATGGGGGTCAGAAATGAGAGAAATGTGCCCGGACTGGGAATTGAACGCGGGCCTCATGGGTGGTAGTCAGCCACTCTACCAGCTGAGCTGCTGGGTCCCATACTCATATGTGTATCAATACAAACAAAACACAACAGATTTATACAATTTCATTTTTCATACTACCCACTTTCTTCATACCCTTGTCAAGCAATATGTTTTCCATAGAAAGAAGTAAATATTTCAGTCTCATGCTAAAACCAACTTGTGAAATCTCAAAAACGAAAAAAATTCCTTAAAACACCAAAGCCATTTATTTAATTAAAAATTGTTTTGATGATATTCAATTTTATTCAATTAAGTTAACATCTAAGAGTCATGAATGAAATACATTACAATGATAATAATTTGTATAAACGTAGTAATGAAAAAAATAACAACATACAATTGCACTGGGGATATGTTGATCTAAATTCAATGACCAGCCATTTTGTGGTATGAAATGCTGTACAGTAGGAATAGTAAACACAACAATAAAAAGAAAGAGTGACATTTCATAGTTTACATCTGTTGAATACACTTGCAAAAGATCCTGTCTTTTGCCTTTTTATGACATCTCAAAATGTACACAAAAAAACCCCCAACCCTATATCAAATGGAAAAGAAAATACTTGGGAGAAAAAAATGTAGCTTCGTAAAAGTGACTGTTATAAAAACAGTGGGATCTACACTACAGGCTGCAAAGAAAATAATGAAGGGGTCATTTCAATAGTTTACTCAAGTCCCAATTACATCCTTGAGAGAAAAATGCCAAAAACTATGGACAGGCAACAGATGGCTTTGGCAATTCCAAGTTCCAAACGGCTAAAAAAGCGATGCGTTTTCATCATATCACTTTTATACTTTTCTGGAAGCTTGATTTCCTTTTTATTCCCTAGGATTATCTCTCTCTCTGTCTTGTTTGTCATGAAAGTGGACATAGGCCCACTATTAAAATAACCCTAATTTCTTTGCCCTACAATGATTTCATTTTAAAACTTTACATCATGTTTTTTTCTGAAGCTGGTCCTTTTTAATCTGGTTGAACATCTAAAATCTGGGACATCCTATTTTAACGCTTAAAAGAAAGTCCATTTTTTCTCTTCATTAAGAGCATGAGTCATTTTGAGCATGAAAGCCATTGAAATGGCGGTCACCAGACTTAATGGGAAGCCTTAAGTGGCTGAAGGCTGGCTTCAGGAACCTGCAGCTCAATTTCTTTGATGATCTGAGAACTCCATTAAACACATTGCATCGCTGCTAAACTTTTCAAATCGTAAAACAGATTCGACCCGCGCAAACTAATTCTTATTTGTAATATGGCCAGCAATACTAAAAAAACCTATTGGTAATCTAAATTGAAATAATTCCCTTTACGGTAAATGAGAAAAAGCCCAGGCCTACCTCATATACATTCTTTCCAAGATAAATACACTTATGGACTCAAAGACATAGTGGTTGGCAGCTAAGTAAAGGGAATTTAAAAACCCCTACAAAGATCTGTCCGCATCGGCAAAAAATAATAAAAACATTAGCATTGTATCATCAGCACCTTTAGGGCTCCCTGAAGTTTCCTAATAAGATAAGCCATGAAGTCGATACGTGCACCAATGGATGTAGACTAAAACTAATGTACAAATATGGTTGACTTCCACATCAACTTTGAAAGATGTATATTGTTTTCTTTTTCTCACTCAGAGATTAACACCCCCCCCCAAAAAAAAAACCCCCAGATAAACTGTCTTTGACAACAACTCTTGCGATGTTATATGCACATGTTATGTGTACTGTTCCCCGACAAAATACTGTAAAAAAAAAAAAAAAAAAAAAAAAAAAAAGGAGCAAAAATTCAATGGCAAATTTACATAGAAACGAATGGAATTGAGACAGTTATTGAGCTCAAAGAATGTCAAACATACGCATAGACACACATAGACACACACACAAAAAGACCATAGAAACATGTCAAGTTCCAAGCACTACGACGTCTTCTTCACACAAAAATACTCAGCAATACCCCAACGAACAAAGCATAAATTGATTGACACTCTCACAAACAGTCTCATTTAAAAAACACATCCCAGTCACTCTATTTACAAACCACGTTTGATTTTGAATGGATTAGATAGCATGACGCTAATTGCAATGTATCACTCAGTTTGAAACGACGTAATCATGCTCCTTGTAAATCTTTCCCATGATGAACCAGTCTCTCATCAATTTGAACAAGGTGAGGAAGTTGAAGCAGAGCAGAAGGGCCAATGATATCATGTGGCTCCACTCCGAACTCTGAACGAGACGGAAAAGCTGATAGCCAATCACCAGGCAGGTCAACAGCAGGAGCCAGTTCATGACAAGCATGGGCTGGTGGAAAAGCATCTGTGGAAACAGCAAGTTTAAGGTGTGAGATGATATTGGATTTGATTTACCCACATCCACAACTAAGGTGATCTCAGGGCTTTTTGTAGAATTTTAAATTTTGCCCAGACTGCCTTGTAAACAGCCAAAGGGTTCTTAAACGTACATAAAATATTGTGATATGCACACAGGACCTCATTTTTGTTGTCCGTGGTGGGACTAGGTGTTGATCCACCTACTCTGACCAGGAGAGTAGATTTTGCTCGAAAAAAACTACGCGAAAATTTTTCAATCTTTGGCGTGGCTCGAACCCACTACCTTTTGGTGAAAAGGCCGATATCTTGCCTCTGGACTACCTGGTGTGAGATTAACTTTATTGCACCTCTAGCAATATTATACTGTGGAAGAGACATAAAACAGTCCATTCATAGAAATTTACAGTCCCACCACAGAGGAGAATTAATAAAGAGGAAACATCAAACTGAAAGGCAAGTGAAAGCATGAGAGAAAAGAAGTAAGACCTCCCAGCACCACCCGCAAACAGCCCATGAGACATAAAGCAGAAGACAACTTTATTATCTCCATTGAGAAGGTACACGTGGGGTATACACATAAAACACATACTCTAACACATGTCAATGTATATACACACGCAAGCATTTTATACATAGAGTGATATCAAGTATGATCATTAGATCGAGTCAGTACTCGACATTGAAGTTACGCAGGTAGGCATAAACCATACTATTCTAACCTTTTTCTAAACCCTGTTTAAAATGGTGACTAATGTGGATGAAAATGCTACTCAAATGCAGGGGAAAACTCTAGAATCAACACTTACATAAAATCGACTGTGTAAACTATTCCCTGGTTCAGCAGACACGAGAGTGCCTTCAGCTTTAAAGAGACCTCGGACGTGTTTGACAAGAGCTCCTTGGGGCCACACTTGTAATTCTGACCACCTGCAACACAAAACACAAAAGTATAACAATCCAACGAGTCAACCAGTTTATGTATCAGTGTAACAAGGCGTGTACTGCATTCTCAATACTAACACAGGACAGACAATGTTCTTGATTCATGTAGTGTCTTTTTGAATCTTAATCCTTTGACTATCACATTAATTTAATTCTTGATTTAGATTGCATTTAATTTTGGTTCGACATAGAAAGGCCATGTTCATAATATTTAATTTGGACCCAATATAAAACTTGTGCTCTGAAGGCTCCCCTCCACGTCTTTCAAATCTTTGTCATGTTGCACTAGTTAAGAAACAAATCTTTAGCAGAAACGTTTGATGGTGTTATTTTCTAAAGCTTTATAGTTCTAGGGTTCAAAATATTTGAGTGGACACTTCCTGTAAATAAATGTAAGCAATCCAAAAATTGCAATTATTTGAAACAAGCGGATGGTGTTAAAACTTGAGAGACACCATTGCATACCTAAACAACAATTTCGCAGTACACATTTTCACTATATTCGAAATTGATCTCAACAAGAAAATCAGGAAAAGTGTTTGTCTCCTATTACAGATAGTTCAGGCTTTAGAAGCTGGGACGAGCTCCCGATCTACAAGTTATAGCAGCAGTTGTTGAACAAACTCCTCTTCTCTTTTACTTGTGTGTTTGTAACCATTTGAATCTTACGCGTTGTAGGGTGCGTGAGCGTGTCGGGCCTCCATGCGCTGCCAGCGTCCCAGGTGTCTGGAACTCTTGTGAAGCAGATGGACGTAGTGCGGTGGCAAGAAATGGGAGGTCAGCATGAGAAGCGCGCTCAGCCAGGTAAGGCACACGTGTTGCCACATCCACCAGGAGTCGTAGTACAAGGTGTTCTGTTTTGTTACAAGAGAACAGTTTATTAGATCTATTTTTAATTTAATAATAATAATAATAATAATAATAATAATAATAATAATGATAATAAAAATTCCAACAACGTAGGCCTACTTCTTGTTCTATGGTGTAACTGGTGCAAAACCTTTCAGAGGAAGAAAAAAAAACAACAACCCTCAGCAAATAATTGTATAAAAAAAAGAAAAAAAAGAAAAAGAAAAAAAAAAAGTCCTTGTAAGTTTGCAGACATCATAATACAATTATTAAATTATATTAAGTTTGTGTGATCTGGAAATCTGAAGATTGATTGATGGATTGAAAATTACCACATCCACCATATGTGGTGATCTGAGGGTTAATTAAGTGGAAACAGATCAAATTACAGGTGAAAGAGCGAAAGGAAAGAAGTAGGGCCTATCAGTAGCACCTGCCAAACGCCCAAGAAATCTGAAGACATTTTTCATTACAACTACAACATTGTACATGATGGATTATGGCTCAGGTTGGAACAGATACATTGGTTATATTTTGATTTCAACTTTTTATTTGTCTAATCCAGTGACTGATAAACTTCTCGATTTTACAAACTAAGTAAGAGCTCTGTGTCGATCCGGATATGACCGATTGAGTGTGAACAACATTTGTAACGAAACGTAACGACACCAAGAACAATCACAAGGATAGCATTAACAACAATTATTTAATGAATACATAGATACAAGGACAGGATGATACTGATGACAGCAATAAGAAGAATTTATAATAACACGACACATAAAACATATACATGCTTTGTCCATTCTATATCTAGTCCCAAAACCTAAGGAAAAAAATTGAAAACAAATGTTTTAGCCTTAAATGTCTTTTAACCACTGATCTTAAATACCCCCATGAGCAACGTGCTGATGCGAGAATCCAGAATTCATTAGTTTAAATACAAGATAAAATCAATACAAACAAATAGTAAGAAAATATATTTAAAAAACCCCCCAAAACAAATGACCGTGTTCAGGGTTGTCAAAGTGTTACATGGACCTACAATAGAATTTTTGACCTGTAACAGCTGAAATTGACTCCATTCATCATAGACTCAGGCTTAAGACAGAGAGAGAGGGAAGTGACAACAGTGTATTGAAAACAATTAGTATCAAAGGTCCATCAAATATGACAAATGCTGTAAAAATGCAACACGTAATTTCAAAAGCGCAAACTGAACCACATTTTCGTTCCTGCCTTGAAGTTAGTTTTCTTCTTCTCTTCTTTCAATACAAACAATAAATGTAGACATGAAGGAGATACATGAAACACCCATGACTTGTCAAGTGACACAATCAATAGACTACTGAAAGTCAAGTGACACAATCAATAGACTACTGAAAGTCAAGTGACACAATCAATAGACTATTGAAAGTCAAGTGACACAATCAATAGACTACTGAAAGTCAAGTGACACAATCAAAAGACTACTGAAAGTCAAGTGACACAATCAATAGACTACTGAAAGTCAAGTGACACAATCAATAGACTACTGAAAGTCAAGTGACACAATCAAAAGACTACTGAAAGTCAAGTGACACAATCAAAAGACTACTGAAAGTCAAGTGACACAATCAATAGACTACTGAAAGTCAAGTGACACAATCAATAGACTACTGAAAGTCAAGTGACACAATCAATAGACTACTGAAAGTCAAGTGACACAATCAATAGACTACTGAAAGTCAAGTGACACAATCAAAAGACTACTGAAAGTCAAGTGACACAATCAAAAGACTACTGAAAGTCAAGTGACACAATCAATAGACTACTGAAAGTCAAGTGACACAATCAATAGACTACTGAAAGTCAAGTGACACAATCAATAGACTACTGACACACTGTATGTGTGTGCCTATTTCATTTTACACAGCTTTACTACAGAGTCCTAAACCTCTATAAATAAAAAAACATGGATAAGCGTTCAAGAGGTTGACAAAGCTAGATATTTCAGTTGTATACAACAAACTTGGTCTGTGCGACCATTCTAAACAATGCTGTTATGATACTAATACTGATGATTATCTACAATGACATCAACAGTATAATGTTAGTATATCATAACTGTAGCCTAAGCATCTCACCTCTAGAATTTAAAGTTAAAGGCTTAGTTATTATCCAGATAAAATAGCAGCAATGTATACAGCTTCGCTTCACTTCACTGTTAAACTAAGACAAATGTTAAACATCTTGACACGGTATGTGTATATATATATATATATATATATATATATGCAGAAAATAAAAGAAAAAGCAAACAAAAGTTTAACCACCACGACCACTCCCACCTACTTGCCCCCTTTCTATCCATATACTACAATTTTCGAACTACGTACCCCCCCCCACCCCCACAGTTCCCTCCACCAAGAGAAAAAACCCAAAACAGAAGCGAATATCAAGAAAACAACCTAACCCCAACTTGCTTTTTTCTCTACCCCAGCTGCACTAGTAAATAACTAAAATAAAGGAGAAATAAATTAGGTAAGAAAAAGTAATTGAATGACATGCATGTGACAAGAAATATTATTTGCCTCTAGACTGTGTTGGCAAATGACGTAAATAGAACAGCGTTGCGGTGAAGAAGAATAAATGCGTCAGTAATAACATAGTAGTTAAAAGGCATGAGGAAAAAAACAAAAGTAAGTGTGGTAAACATAGCACTGGTGAGAAACTATACAACAACATCAACACAGACGCAGATTTTCATGGCACATGAGAAAGAATGTGTACAATAAAAATTTAAAAAACACCACAAAAAGCTGGCAAATAGGAAAGACTACTATAGAAAGACAATAAGAAATTCATTTATACAAGTATGTTATACCCTGGGTGATGTCGAGTAGGGTTTTTTAGACAGAGCCATTACTTGATACTGACGTTACGGGGCTAGGCACGAACAATACTGTTCTAACTTTTAATTATAAAATTGAAAATGGCGGCTTAGGCGAATGCAAATACTAGTCAAAGAGAGGGAGTCGGTGAAATTTTCCTTAATTAAACATCCCCTCCTATAAAAAATTCCTCTAACATAAACAATCTTGGAACCTTTTAGTAATTTAAAGTATAATATGGTTACCCTTAGCGGTTGTCAACAGAGCCTTTGGCGCACAAAGAACGACCAACTCAGAATTATATAGAGGTGATGACGACAGACACCCCAATCTCACCCAACAAACCCTAAGCCTGCAATGTACCTGGAAATGGTGAGAACTAAAAAAAAACAACCCCAGAAACAAAAGAAAACAAAAACAAGCAATCCACATTCATGTGTAATTCTGGTGTGCTGATCACTACACTAAAAAAACAACTTTTAGTAATAGTTCTCAAGTCTAAAGATGTTGTTTTTGAAAGTGCTTGTGCTTCGGCCCTATGATCAAAAGATCTTTAGAGAACTGAGGAGGCAAATGTCTGGTTCCTTAGTACACGTCAGTGGAAACCAGATTTAGGCTATTTGAAACTAAAAAGCCTGCCCTAAGCAAGATCTAACGTACAGGCTATTTGAAACTAAAGCCTGCCCTCAGAAAGATCTAACATACCAGATTTAGGCTATTTGAAACTTAAGTCTGCCCTCAGAAAGATCTAACATACCAGATTTAGGCTATTTGAAACTTAAGTCTGCCCTCAGAAAGATCTAACATACCAGATTTAGGCTATTTGAAACTTAAGTCTGCCCTCAGAAAGATCTAACATACCAGCAGATAACTGCCTACCTATGACACTGTCCAACTAGCCTGGTCTGTCTGTTTTTGTTTAGTTTTGACTTTCATCTGTCCACCACAGGTAGTAATCTCATGGTGTGTCTGTCTGTATACCTGTCTCTCTCTTCCTCAATTTTTCTTCTTCCTCTTTTGTCTCTATCTTTCTCTCTCCACCACTCCAAACCCCCTGAAAACAACTTTCACCCTTGTCCTAGGAAATGAAGTGAAAACATCCCAAACATGACCAATTTGAGTACCATAGTCAACACTTGTAAGAAGCAATGCTTTCACTATTATGAAGTGTCTTTGCATCATTTGAGCTGCATGCATTCTGCATTACATCAGAGTAGGTCATTCATCCGAAAACTTACAATCTGTAAAGTGATTTTCAATAATTTGTCTGAGCAATTTTAAACACCATAGTAAAATAAAAGAGGTCGTGATTTGCAAAACTGCTACATTGAGGAAATTGGCAGATCTAGATCTAGATCTGCTCATAAAATAATCAGCTGCTGAAATATTGAATTCTGCGACAAAAAAAAAAAGTGTGCCAGTGCTGGTATATGCACAGATGCTATACGATAATCAAAACTGTGAAAAGATAACAACGATGACTATCATAATAAAATTATCACGTTAATAATTAATAAAGAAGGGGGAAAAAGTAGCGGCCAACAAATCTGAATCTAAGTGCGTTGACAACAACTGAAATGTGTCAATGTCACAACACTGATAAGCAGTTAGAAAAGAAGATACAAAACACTTTACATCTAACTCTAATACTATAGCCTACACATAAAACACAATTTATCACGTGACGACTTAGAGACAGCAACAACAAAAAAAGAGAAGAGAACAGCACAGAGTTGGTAGAAACACACTCACCCAGCAAGCATCACAGCTACTGTGGGCATTCTAGGTAGTTGTGGGTGTTATACAAATGTCAATTATACATTTATACATGGTTGGTTAGAGGTCAATTTCAACTATGGTTAGAAAGGTCAATAACTTCATTTTTAATGAAACAATAAAACAAAAAACGAAAACAAAACAAACTGGAAAAAAAAAACCCCAAACCCAACAACCAAAGAATATGTACAGAATGAGCAATCATAGTACGACCACTGCTGTGTTATCTCTGGTCACAAAGTTCAAATGCAAATTAAGCTCATCAATTCTTGGCAATGCAGCAGCATGCAAAGAGGAAAAAGAGAAAGAAAAAAAAGAAGAGAAAAAATCCTTCCAGCCAATAGAAGGAGTCACAGTTATTATCCCTTCTGCAGCAATCAGTAGGAGATAAGACTAAGAGTGATACAAAATCATCCTTGCACTGGACAGAACCAAGGTTTGTCATTAAGGCTTTTGACTCCCAGCTCTTTTGCTAGACATATTGAAATTTACCACGTCCAAATGCATTTGCTTGTTTGTTTAATTGGAATTCACCCCATCCACCATTTGCAGTACTCATAGGGTGAATTAAGAGGAAACAACAAGATGAAAGGATAAGTAAAGTAAATTTCAATTTCAATCATCTTCATTGATCCTTTTAAAAAAGGAAAATATATTTGTGTTATCACAATTTCCGTTTGAAAAATAAAAGAACACATCAATGCATTCAAATTAAAAACAAATTTAATTTAGTTGATCATTAAACGTTTAGATTTTAGGAGAAGTATACAAAAATTCAAGGCGGATAAATAAACAGTGCCTTGAAACAATATACATAAAAAAAGAAAAAGAAAAAAAGATAGAATAATTATCTAAAGGTGAAAAGGAAAGAAGTAGGACCTACAAGCAGTGCCTGCCAATCGCCCACTAGGAGGAAACAGCTCAATGCAAGATACGGCAGTGAAAGAATGAAAGGACAGAAGTAGGACATAAAGATAAGGCAGTGACAGAATGAAAGGAAAGAAGTAGGACATAAAGATAAGACAGTGACAGAATGAAAGGACAGAAGTAGGACATAAAGATAAGACAGTGACAGAATGAAAGGACAGAAGTAGGACATAAAAATAAGACAGTGACAGAATGAAAAAACAGAAGTAGGACATAAAGATAAGGCAGTGACAGAATGAAAAAACAGAAGTAGGACATAAAGATAAGGCAGTGACAGAATGAAAAAACAGAAGTAGGACATAAAGATAAGACAGTGACAGAATGAAAAAACAGAAGTAGGACATAAAGATAAGGCAGTGACAGAATGAAAAAACAGAAGTAGGACATAAAGATAAGGCAGTGACAGAATGAAAAAACAGAAGTAGGACATAAAGATAAGGCAGTGACAGAATGAAAGGACAGAAGTAGGACATAAAGATAAGACAGTGACAGAATGAAAGGACAGAAGTAGGACATAAAGATAAGGCAGTGACAGAATGAAAGGACAGAAGTAGGACATAAAGATAAGACAGTGACAGAATGAAAGGACAGAAGTAGGACCTAAAGATAAGACAGTGACAGAATGAAAGGACAGAAGTAGGACCTAAAGATAGGACAGTGACAGAATGAAGGGACAGAAGTAGGACATAAAGATAAGACAGTGACAGAATGAAGGGAAAAAGAAGTAGGACATAAAGATAAGGTAGTGACAGAATGAAAGGAAAGAAGTAGGACATAAAGATAAGACAGTGAAAGAATGAAAGGAAAGAAGTAGGACATAAAGATAAGGTAGTGACAGAATGAAAGGACAGAAGTAGAACATAAAGATAAGGTAGTGACAGAATGAAAGGAAAGAAGTAGGACATAAAGATAAGGCAGTGACAGAATGAAGGACAGAAGTAGGACATAAAGATAGGACAGTGACAGAATGAAAGGAACAGAAGTAGGACATAAAGATAGGACAGTGAAAGAATGAAAGGAAGAAGTAGGACATAAAAGATAAGACAGTGAAAGAATGAAAGGAAAGAAGTAGGACATAAAGATAAGGCAGTGACAGAATGAAAGGAAAGAAGTAGGACATAAAGATAAGACAGTGAAAGAATGAAAGGAAAGAAGTAGGACATAAAGATAAGGCAGTGAAAGAATGAAAGGAAGAAGTAGGACATAAAGATAAGGTAGTGAAAGAATGAAAGGAAAGAAGTAGGACATAAAGATAAGACAGTGACAAGAATGAAAGGAAAGAAGTAGGACATAAAGATAGGACAGTGGCAGAATGAAAGGAAAGAAGTAGGACATGAAATAGGACAGTGGCAGTAGGGAAAGTGAAGAATGACATAAAGAAGTAGGACATAAAGATATGACAGTGACAGAATGAAAAGGAAGAAGTAGGACATAAAGATAGGACAGTGACAGAATGAAAGGAAGAAGTTGGACCTAAAGATAAGACAGTGACAGAATGAAAGGAAAGAAGTAGGACATAAAGATAAGGCAGAATGAAAGGAATAGGACATAAAGATAAGGCAGTGACAGAATGAAAGGAAAAGAAGTAGGACATAAAGATAAGGCAGTGACAGAATGAAAGGAAAGAGAAGTAGGACCTAAAGATAAGACAGTGAAAGAATGAAAGGACAGAAGTAGGACCTAAAGATAAGACAGTGACAGAATGAAAGGACAGAAGTAGGACCTAAAGATAAGACAGTGAAAGAATGAAAGGAAAGAAGTAGGACCTAAAGATAAGACAGTGAAAGAATGAAAGGACAGAAGTAGGACCTAAAGATAAGACAGTGAAAGAATGAAAAGGACAGAAGTAGGACATAAAGATAAGGCAGTGAAAGAAGGAAAGGAAAGAGTAGGACATAAAGATAAGGCAGTGAAAGAAGGAAAGGAAAGAAACAGGACCTACCACCAGCCCCTGCCATCCATAACCCTCCAGCTGAGCAAAGGGAGGAAAACTTCTTTGAATGTTTTTCCAAAAACGACCCAGGTGAAAGGCCAGTAACACTAGGTTGAAATTGAAACTAGTAACTTTATGATCTACACACTGACAATTTGTCTACTACTCGGCCACTAATGCAACAAAAGACAAAAGGCTGAAGTTCCTTTCAAAGCCCTTAAGACCCAACGAGGCAAAGCTTATCCCAATTTGCAAAGCGTGAGGTGAAACCGGTGATGATAATAATCACCTCCTGGACAGGACACTAGTCTGTTGCAAGGCTTTACTTTCAAGGTGTTGCTTGTATCCATTTACACCAGGGTCGTGAGGGGAAACTGTGTGTCAGGTCTTTTCCCCCAAGGGAACACCACGTCAGACAAAGCATTGTTAGGATTTGAACCCAAGACCACATGATCCCAAATGCAGCAACCTAACCCCTGAGCCCACACCACACGCAATGCAACAATGCCACACACATTACTTTCCAAACCTAACATTTTTTTTGTTTTAAATCCTCCGGTAATAAATGTACCAAAGTTCATGAACAACATCTATGACTTCCAGAAATTCAAACTGTATGAATGATTTCTTTTCTTAGATAAAAGCCACATGAGTATTTCAAGAATGCTCCACCTTTTGCACCCTCAGTCCCAAAAATGCAAGAAATCTTTCCGCCTCACAACACAGCCTGGAGCGGCATGTGTGAAAAAAGATTCCTGACTGACGTAGTACTGACAAAGTGGCTGGATGCCATTTTGTTGAACAGTCACAAAGACAGTGTTGTCAGAGGAGCTAACCTCAAAGCATTGTCCCTCACGCAAAAATTCATTGCTATCACACACACAACCCCATAAAGTCCCGTCCTCATTTGAGGATGAGGATGACACCAAATATAGATTGGAAGTAAATGAGGACTTTAAAAGTAAATCTTAAGTATGCATTTATTGAGGAAACCATTTGATAAATTGAAGCAAGAAATCAAGAAAAAAACAACTCAGAATAACAAAAAATACTAGAAATACAGAAGGATAAAATGTGTTCATTTATGTTTTCTCTCAAAATAATGATAAAAACAAATCTTAAAATACATACACATACAAAAAACCCAGAAAAAAACAAAGAACTACGATCACCCTTCCCAAATAAAAAAGAAAAGAACACGGAGAAGCCAGTGACATTCCCTCACCACCTAAAAAACCGGCCATCGCCACCTACACCAAAAAAAAGCCTCAACAACAACAACATAACTAACCCACCATACAAGCAAAAAAGCCCAAGACCGGGAAAATAAATATTGCAGCTTCTATAAGTCTTTTTCCAAAGATAAAATCATAAAATCATTCTTTCTCCTTTCAGCCTATCAAAGTCTCGATTGTGTGGTGACTCAATTAAACAACAGTTAGGATTAATAGTATGCTACACTAATTTTAGGAGAAAAAAATACAACCCCAAAGAACTAAGAAAGAATTTTCGTTGCTGCAGAAAACGGATTACAAAGTTAACATAAGTCATTTGGTGTTATTGTAGAAGGAACATGATAACAGTGAAGAGGCACTGACAAAGCTGGCCAGATGGATTCAGAGGGCTCCTCACTCTGGAAAAATACTCTTCTAAAAAAAACATTCACCTTACATGTATATATATATATATCTATATATATATCTCTCTCTCTCTCTCTCTCTCTCTATATATATATATATATATATATATATATATATATATATATATATATATATATATATATATATATATATATATATATCTATCTGTAGCAGTAACTGCTGCCAAAATTAAATAGAATCACCTTCACACTAACCAGTATGAGATATCTGACAAGCCATGCAGAAATTGATGAAAAGACTTGAATTGTAAGTAAATTTCAAAGGTCTGTGGCTGTAATTGATCATTGATCAATCACAATCATCCCTTGAGTTTTGAGCATGAAACGCTTTTCAACTACAACATATAAAAGTTACGCAAGATTTCATCTCTAAAGTTTTGGAACTACAGGGGCTTTCTTTCACAGATTGTCTTCCTTGATAGATATTAAAAAAATCCTCTAGTGTCTCATGTTAAATGTTCTTATGAAGATAAATGTTTTAAAAAGATGTGAAACGAATCTAATTGTTAGAGAACATTATTGTAACTCTTCAAAAGTACACAAGAAAGCATAATACAACTGGGTGGAAAAATGTTAAAGCTGTTTTAATTTAGTAAAGGATCAAGTTGTGTACTTTTTTTACCCAAAGCAGTCATCAGTTTGACTCACAGGAAATACATACCTTCTGAATGGGTTATAAATGAAGATGACAAAGGAATTGGGGTGGAGGGAGGCAAAGAGGTTAAACATTAGTTCATATTACAAAATGCTGCTGACGAAGGAAAAAAACAATGAAATGCCCTGGAATTGAATTCAAATTACACAAAGTCTCACACAATAGAGAGGTTTTATAAGAAGAAAAAAGGTTCTTGAATATGATGTCCCTTAAGAAATGGTCATCCAAAGGAATATGTATATATACAGTCTACCGTCAGTAATCCGACACTGTCCGTCACCACAAAAAATGTCAGATTAGACAGTTTGTCGGATTAATGGATATACATTTTGCATAGACAGGTTTACTGGAGCTGAAACCTCAGAGATTATGTAATTGTGATATCGTATTTCAAGATACTCATCATAGGGTTTATATTATGCTCTTTGCAGAGCTCTGAGCTTTGTTGAAAATTCCCTAATCAGATAAAAAGATAGAAAGAAAGAAAGAAGAGAGACAGATAGACAGATAGTGAGAGAGAGAGTGAAAGTGAGTGAGAGAGAGAGAGAGAGAGAGAGAGAGAGAGAGAGAGAGAGAGAGAGAGAGAGAGAGAGAGAGAGAGAGAGAGAGAGAGAGAGAGAGAGAGAGAGAGAGAGAGAGAGAGAGAGAGAGAGAGAGATTTGAAAGAGAGAGGTGAGAGCGGATGAGAAAAGGAGGGAGGGGAGAGGAGGGAGGGAGGAGGGAGGGAGGAGAGGAGAGACAGACAGACTTGCATTACGAAAAGGCTAGCAGTTATGGCTGTCTTGGCGACAGTCTTCAGAAAAGAAACGTGTGAAAACAAATCAGTGATGAGTTGAGTTCATACTCTAGACGCTTTGATCGCTGATCATCTTTCAGGGTTCATGGTTCAATTCAAGGTGCTAAAGTTGACACCCGCATCCATGTGGTCTACGATACGTGTACACGTGGATCAATTTTTAGTACATGTCATTGCTGTTTGCGAAAAGTTTATGATTTCTGTGGAATCTTTTGGGCGCATGTGAATATTTTATGTCGCTTTCTAGATTGTTGCGAAAATCAGTGTCGGAGTGGGAATAATGAATTGTCAGATCTCCTATAGAGAACAAAGAATGATTTACTTTGTTCCCAATGGTTGTGTCGGATAAGATAAGTCTGTATGTCGGATTAACAGCGGTAGACTGTAGAAACATATATGTACCAATGTCCGGCCCCTTATAATTCCATACAAATCAGATGCATGCTCAAAGTTACATGCATGCCAAGTCAAGACACAGCATTGTACGAGGTTAAATAACCCCCAAAAACACATTGCACGAGGTTAAATAACCCCCAAAAACACATTGTACGAGGTTAAATAACTCCCAAAAATATGTTTGTACACCTTGATTAGATTTGTGAAAAAAATGCATGCTCCCCTCTTCAATGTAATCCATGAACATGGCTCGACCTCCTTCATAGAACATGTAAGTTTCATTGAGATAAAATATGGCTGCCTGCTGTCTGCTACACTCTATGGTACTGCATGCAAGGTAGTGTTATCCTCAACGACAGGGAGATTCTCACTACCCTGATGGGCAAATCCATCACTTGGAAAGATAGCAATGGATTTTCGTTTTAATCAGAGACAAGAAGAATTATTCCTCAATTTTGTCTGCATGTTATGAACTGTCAATTAATAATCCAATGGCCAATTTTCTATGTCTAAATTCATCAGGAACAAAGAGAATCCTTCCTTAATTTTGTCTGCACGTTATGAACTGTCAATTAATAATCCAATGGCCAATTTTCTATGTCTAAATTCATCAGGAACAAAGAGAATCCTTCCTTAATTTTGTCTGCACGTTATGAACTGTCAATTGATAATACAAAGGCCAATCTTACGTGAAATTTTCTATGCCTAAGTTTGAACATATTTTCAGCCAGTGGTTTGTTTCATTAAGTTTTTATGGCCTGCTCTTCTAGTAGAGAAAACTCTACGTTACAATGTGTACGCAAAAGGCATGCCAATCGCTTAACATTATTGAATGCAAAACTGACTCGGGTATGAAACCACTTCGCTCAAGACATGAAACCAATAAACAAATCTTCCCCCAACAAAACAACAAAAACAAGACAAAAAACAACCACAAACATCAAAGTAAAATCCTAACCAAATAAATATAAAGTAAAATAAAGATAAATAGTCAGATGATCTTATAGGAAGCTTGTATTTGAGTTAAGTTATCTTCAGATTCCTTTGACGGTGAAGTCCTCAAAGTGCAACATCCACAAAATGCAATGCTTTCATGCTTCATGGAAACCCTGAGTTTTAGTAGAGCCCACTATGTTTATATAGAGTATTTATTCACTCCTGGTTATTCAAAGTTTGATCGATGAAAAGATGAAAAGAATTTTGTTTTTTTTATTGAAACTTATCCTGTGCACCATTGTGGTGATCTCAGGGTGAATTAAGAGAAACAGCAAGATAAAAAGAAAGTGAAAGAGTAAAAAGGAAAAGAAGTAGGATCTACCAGCAGCTCCCACCAGCCGCCCGCAGATAAAAAGAAATTAGCATAAAATCTGCTATACAGCAAGAGGTCACTGAGTATACATTCCAAGACAAACAAAACCGCAACCTCTGTGTTGGCAGCCATCGCTGTGCCATTAAGAAAAAGCCTCTGTGCTGGCAGCCATCGCTGTGCCATTAAGAAAAAGCCTCGTGTTGGCAGCCATTGCTGTGCCATTAAGAAAAAGCCTCTGTGTTGGCAGCTATCGCTGTGCTATTAAGAAAAAGAAGCCAAACCAACCAAGCTATCTGGAGCTCCTTTTGTAGTGCACTTTTCTTTTCATAGGGAGGTGAGGAGTGCAGATGTGGAGGTTGTGGGTTGGGGTTATTGGTGCCCCGCAGATTTTTTTAATGTCTATCCCTTCATATTTCTATTTGTCTCTGTTCCCATGGGGCTTTAAAATTACTTCATGTCATTATTCACCCATTAAATTATATTCACGTCTTTCGACGTTCACACATACAATCAAACAGGGCAGACAACTTTCCACGTGGTAGGTGGCCTGTCTACGGTCAAACTCCGTGTGGAAGAAGTGAGATAACAATTCAGTCTAAACAGCTAAGATGGTATCTAAACCACAGGAATATGGAGGAGAAGATTGAAATCAAGCCACTACAATAATGCCATTTTCACAATCACAGCAAAACTCTCCACAAGGGAAAACTTACCGTGGAGCACAACAAAATTCACACTTGTTTGGTTTGAAGGTCATGAGGATGAACCTGTCAAAAACTCATGCAGAGAGAGAGAGAGAGAGAGAGAGAGAGAGAGAGAGAGAGAGAGAGAGAGAGAGAGAGAGAGAGAGACAGACAGACAGACAGACAGACAGACAGACAGACAGACAGACAGACAGAGACACAGACAGACAGGGAAGTAGAGGGGAAAAAGCAACAGAATACTAAAGAACAAGAGACTGACAACGATTTAGAAAAGACAATTTTGATAAAACAGCATTTTATTTTATATGACCAAGAAAGCTGTATCTTAGGCTTAAAGAATATTTAAAAAAAGAGAGAGAGAGAGAGAGAGAGAGAGAGAGAGAGAGAGAGAGAGAGAGAGAGAGAGAGAGAGAGACAGAGAGAGAGAGAGAGAGAGAGAGAGAGAGAGAGAGAGAGAGAGAGGGGGGCGAGAGAGAAAAAAATTGTTTAAAAAAAGAAAAGAGAGAAAAAAAAGGTTCGTACCTGTGAAAAAACCATACTGGCACACCAGTGGCATAAAAAGAGGTCAGGAGTGAGTTGAAAGAATCTGTTTCAGCCTGCTGTTGAAATCTCTTTTCAAAATGTCAACCTCCTCTCTGACAACCTCTGGCAGGAGAGTACAAGTGTGTCCCAAGGGAGCGTCGTCCTTTCATGATAAAAAGAGGTAGGACAGAAGAAAAAATATTCCGATGAAATACAAATTTAGAAGAAGAAGAGACAAAACAAAACAAATGTTCTCAGTGATATTATCATATTCACAGTCACCTACTTTAACACTTACATTTTATAAATTTCACTTGGAAGGAAAACTTTTATCTTAAGATATTCTAGTAAATTGATTTCTGTTTGTTCCTTTGAAATAAACCATGCCCACCATATCAGTGATCTCAGGTTACGAACTCACAGATGGAAAGATAACAACAGACAAAAGATAAAACTGTTAATGTTAAGGCTAGATGATGAAGACGGGACTATAGAGAAATGGAATACAGTAAAACAAAACAACCTGGCAACCAAACATGACAAAAATAATAAGAAGAGACATATGCCCAAAACAAACAAAGGTCATTTCAAAAGTTTTAAACTAAAACACAATATATTAAATACAAAACAAACTGAATGAAAATAATTCTCTTAGTGGACATTGGGACAAACAACACATCTCGCGATTTAACATGGACATATGACATAGACTGAGGCGATTTTGAATGAATTAGGATGTTATCGCATGGTTGATGTGAGGCAAATAAATATGCAGGGGAAGTAACTTGAATCTGACTTAGATTATGATTTAATTAAGAGTGAAACAAAAGTGTTTGTGAATAAGGTAAGACATGGCCTCATTGCGGACAAAATTCCAAAATACATTGATATAATTATTTTTACAGTGGCCTCTGCCCAAATGAGCTGGTCCTTGAAAGACAACAAAATGCAATCTTGCCCAGACAGTCTCTTAGGTGTTTGCTGAAGAAACAGAGGGGTGTAGACCCCAGATAATCATTAGTCAGATCTTTAGGCCTAGAGTTCAGACTCAAAACAAGAACAAGGAGGATTGATGCATAAGAAAGGTTAGGAAGAACAAAGCAGTGAACATTGCTAGAAAATTTTATTCTTTCTCTCTGTTCCTATTAACCAAATCACTTGGTAGCCGTTACATCAAACAATAAGGCCTAATTCAGTTTTAATCAAACCCATCATCCGTCCTTCTGTGATCGGGTCAAGATGTCACAATGACGGTGACTGATGAGCAAGTCGGTGAGTGTCGCATGCCAATGCAGACTGGAAGTAAAATTATTTCAATGCCGTTATGACTCATTATCCCGATCTCTTTAGCGTGAAGTGGAACAGGTGGTGATAATCACCTCCTGGCCAGGACCCTAGCCTGACGCAGGTTATAACTCCTTAGCTAGTGTTTGTACCCATTTGCATCTGGGCATAGCGGGAAAAAGCGTGTCACGCGTCTTTCCCAAAGAACACAAAGTCGGACCTCATGATCCCCAGCCCGGCAGCCGAGCCCTCGGCCATTGACACCACATTGTGGACTGTGATAGATGTCAATCGTCTCATTCATCTGGTGGGTGTCTGGCGCCAACTTGAAAGAGCCAGACACTGGCCAGGAGAGGCCGGCAGAGATTCTATTATTTTTTAGGCCTACAACACCATGTAAATTTACAATGATATGTATGTTCCAGATAGACATAAATGTGACATTGCTGATATGAATTTGAATTTTTTTTATACAATGCATACAGTTTAGCAGACCATTTGACCTTACAACGAAAGACAAACTGGTCTCTTAGCCGGACTGAGGGTGCGGCCTCTTAGACACGGTAATTAAAGAGAGAGAAAAATCGGTTACAAGGAAAAAGCTGCCTCTTGTGAGGACTGACTCCTTAGACAAGATCACTGTACCGTATAGGCAAGATCACTGTACCGTATAGGCAAGATCACTGTACCGTATAGGCAAGATCACTACCGTATAAAATAAAAGATAATGGCATACCAGCTGAGGATGAAAATGTTCCAACAGAAATAAAAACCTGCCCACAAAATATTTTTATTTAGCCAGACACATATCACAGAATTTCCAACATCACTGCCTGCTAACCCTGAGTTTCATCCTTTGAGGTCCAGCTTGTCTGTCTATGGTGAGGGAGGGTCTGGGCCAGGCTTGATATCGCTGGTACAATGGCTTGATGGCCAAGCCAAACAGGACTAGATAGATGGCCATACTAAAGAATGAAATGAAGAAGGACAAAAACAAATCAAAACACTTAGGTAGTATGAAGAAAATTCAGAAAATGCGATAAAGAAAAAGGGCTAAAGAATAGTGGGAAAAAGTTATCTTGAATAGCAGGAAAGAAAACAATACTGCTAACATGTGTAGTTTTGTTCCCAGTTACACTAACATGAAAAAGAAGCCACAGGTTAAAACGCATGATCTTGCATATATATATATATAATGCAAATTTTCAACACTTTTTTAACTTTCTCTCTACCATTTAAGACAATTTTCATCACAGCTGTATCTTAAATCAAGTGTAATAATGACAAATGATAAAAAAAACCATGGGATTTGTCTTCATTCGCCATCAGATTGAAAACAGGCTGGTCTTGATTTCTTTATTTCTGAATTGACGTGATGAAGCAAAAGTAAAATAAAACTTATTTCCTTAAACGGACAGTTTCTATGCAGTGTTTTGACGTCATTCATATTCTGAAACATGAATATGTGTAGTTTACATGCAAATATTATGCTCTGTTGGCTTTGTCACAGGGATACACATGAAAGCAAACAGGCAAGTTGGCCATAATATCCAACTTCATGAAATATTGATTTCTGTTAACACCGCAAATTGAGAGTGGTATACTTACGGGTAGAAAAGGAAGAAGAAAGTGATGATGTTGTGTTCCATGATCACTTTGTAACATGTGAAGCAACCAACAATAGAAGCGACGGAGACCAACAACACTTTGGAGCCAAAAATAATCCACTGAAAAACTTTTGAGAAATATATCTGCAAATATAAGAACAAAGAGGTTTCTAAACTCTCCGAGAAGTAACCCTCAACAGCACAGGCTAGCACAATAACAAAACACAGAGTGAGATGTTTGGTGTGTGTGTCAAGGATACATGTTTGATCAAGCATTAAAGTCAAGATCAAGACTTACTTGCCTCTAAACTGCACGGCCGCTCTAGCGTCCGATCTAGCGTCATAATAGTCCTGGGTCTCAGGATGCTGGGTAGATGGTCAAATTGAGAGCCAGCAGGCCAGGATTCAAAAGGTTAAGTGATTCGGTAGTTACCGTAATACAAAATCTGATCTATCATGTGTATGTTACTTTTTCCTTTACAAATGAGGTCTTGAAAGAAAAATCCTGAGTTCAGGCTTACAGATTTACATTCCTAAGCAGCATGTGGTTATAATATTGCACTGCAGATACAGAAGAAGTAAGCTGAGAGCTAGGGAGATAAAGGCTAGATTTTGTTTAGATCACAAGATTATAATAATAATAATAGACTAATAATAATAGTAACGATCATAGATAGATAGATAGCAATGTCTATGGCGCATATATGAATTCATGCTCTATGCACTTAATTTACAATATCAACAGGCATTAATTTACAGACATGTTTTGATCTGAACATGTTACAACTATATTTATAATCATAAACCTATGCAAGGAGCAAAGCTACCACTTATAACGCAGGCACTTTTTAAAACAGGTTTCCGAGATAAATCGTAAGGAAATATCTTTTTGTTATAATTGTATTTATTTATATTCATATCTTTCTTTAGACCATCCTGACAGTACAAAACCATAAATGCCTCTGTTTCCTTACCTCTTGAACAAAGCAAATCAGACTTCGAATTGCCAGAATGACACTTATCAATGCCACCAAGTTGAAGTCTATCAAGTAAAAATTCTGAGGAATAAATCAAATAAAAAATAAAAAACTGAGATGAATGTCCTTAATTTAAAGTAATACAGCTTATTATATATAGATGAGTTGGTTTTTCTTTGTACGTCAAATGCTCTGCTGCAAGCTACTAAGAGTAACCATATATTGCATATATATCAAGGACTACAGTAGTTCTTGATATATATATATATATATATGCATGTTCCAGATCATTTTTATTTGAGGATTATCTTTACCAGGAGTGAAATTTGACTTGGAAAAAGTTCGTTGTCCTCCGCTCTTGAGTGGAAATTTCATTCTTCTATGCCGCCATTTTAAACATTTGTATTATAATCTAAAAGTCGGCGTATTGTTCAAACCTACCAGTGTAATCTCAATATCGAACACCTGACTCGATCTAATAATCATATTTGGTATCATTCGGGGTATGACATGCTTATACTGAAATAATCCAAATTTTGTGCTTGTCTTCACCATCATCCCTGTCTCAAATATCAATCACAACTTGCAGTTCTCCAAAATACTAGTAATGGGAAACTTCTGTAACATTCTGTTTCCTTCCAGCATTGTATATAAAAGTTATTCTCTACACATGTAAAGTTAACAGACCTTTAAAGGATATTATTTCTTTCTAAATCAATTGGAAATATATTAGTGTTGTTGGTGCTGAAATTGTTATTCAATAGTTAATTAAAACACAGGATTGAAGTAATATGACAGCAAAGTTTTTTCTTCTTAACTTTTTTTTATACAGCCCCGGAAACACAAACACACCTCCTTTATTATAATAATATCTTATAGACCTATATTTCATCTTACGTTTTATTCATATTAAAAGCAATTTCTGAAAAGTATGGATAAAAAACCCCCATAAAAATATACTTTGTTCCATGAATTAACAAACATTTGATTAAAAAAAAGCTTTATTTACAAACAGTTGACACATCAAAATTTAAAAACTTAAAAAATGTCAACGCATGACAAATTCTTTTAAAAAGCCTAAAGCAACCTCGCCCATGGGGAAAGAAACAAATAAAACAGCCTCAAATGTATAAAAATATTACAAACGCCAAGAAAGAATCCATGGAGGAACTCACCAAAGCATACTGAGCATGTGATTGGGGTAACCACCACACTGTTTTATACAAGTTGACATACTGTAAGCACATCATCACAAAGCCAAAAACAAAAAGCTTGCATTCAAATAACAGGTTGCTGTCTCCTGGAATGTCAGGCAGAAAACTGTGTTTGGGGAGGACAACCATAGAAGCTAATGGTACTATGTTTCCATCTCTGTCTTCAGGCCCGTGGCTATAGATGAAGTAAAAAAAACAAATCAAAATATGCATACCATGTATTGCATTTACTGATTATACACAGGATTGCAATGCACAATATCAGGATATGTTCTCTGACTATTCGTTGAATTTACAAGTTTTACAAAAGAGGAAACATTTTTTACACGCAAAATAAAGTCCTATGACTAACATTATTTAATTAATTCTGTCTGAAAATTATGACATACATTATATGTAGTACTATGAATATTATCCTCAGCATGACAATAGTAAAATGATTGATGTATTGTGAATATGTGAGAGAGAGAGAGAGAGAGAGAGAGAGAGAGAGAGAGAGAGAGAGAGAGAGAGAGAGAGAGAGAGAGAGAGAGAGAGAGAGAGAGAGAGAGAGAGAGAGAGAGAGAGAGAGAGAGAAAGAGAGAGAGAGAGAGAGAGAGAGAGAGAGAGAGAAGAGAGAGAGAGAGAGAGAGAGAGAGAGAGAGAGAGAGAGAGAGAGAGAGAGAGAGAGAGAGAGAGAGAGAGAGAGATTGCTTCTTTCTTATCAGTCCGGCCTGTATGGGCTTTAACCAACCGATTTGAATTTAAGGCAAAACCAATTGTAAAATGGTAAATGAGGCATAATTCTAGAAAACAACAATAAAAAAGCATATGATTATGTATCCTAAAGGTCTGGAGATGTACTAGTCCTACTGCCGGTGCCTTTTTTCTTTCTTTATCAGTTTCCATTTCACCTTTGGTGTATGGGTTCAGATGCCCTGTCCTGGCATTTTCTGTTTTCCTCAAAATGTTAAATTTCTATTCTTCAATACCTCTTTTATATCTTCTTCCCACTTTCTCCGAGGTTTGCCTTTTGGTCTTTTACCTTGGGCTTTAGCACTGTATACTGATTTAGCTATTCTATTGTCATTCATTTTGTTTACATGCCCAAACCATCTGAATTGATTTATTTCTATCTTAGTGTTTATGCCATCTGCTTTGGTTTGATCTCTTATTGTTATATTTCTGATTTTGTCTCTTTTAGTTTTCCCTACTACTCTTCTTAGATATTTCATTTCAGCTGCCTGTACTCAACTGTATTTTCTACTGTCATTTTTGAGGATACCTTTGCGACTGAATCCATAAATGTGATAAACAAAAGAGGACTTAAAACACAACCCTGTCTTACTCCTATATCTACATCAAATTCTTCAGATATGTTTCTAGCTACTCTCACTGCACATGTGGGTTTATTGTAAAAACTTTTAATGGCTTCATTTAAATTTTGCTCTACATTGTGTTCTTTTCATTTTTAAGGAATGCCATAGTTCTCCCTCCTCACAGTGTCAAATGCCTTTTCTAGGTCTATAAAACACAGGTGCAAGTCAAAGTTTCTCTCAAGGAATTTTTTTGATTATATATTTGTCTAATTGTAAATATGTGGTCTTGTACACTTTTTCTGGTCTAAATTCACTCTGATGTTCTTCAATCTGATCCTCTAATCTTTTCCTTAGTCTCATTTCCAGTATCCTGGCATACACTTTTCCTGGAACGCTAAGTAGTGATATCCCTCTATAGCTTGAGCATTCCATAATTAATCCTTTCTTATGTATTGGTACTACCGTTCCTTTTTTTCCAGTCGTCTGGCACCTGTTTGGACCTCCATGCTTGTTAGCATATTGCATGTGTAGTAGTTTGTCTGCTTCTGTACCTTGGTTTTTAATCATTTCTGGATAAACTTGATCTGTTCCTGGGGCTTTTCCTACTTTCACTTTTCTTATAACTGTTTGGATTTCTTCCATTGATATATCTACATCTTCAGCTGTCTCCTCTGGATTACATGTTACTCTTACTAATTGATCTTTACTCCTTGTTTTATATGTTCTGGAGGGGTTATGTAATTGTTGGAAATACTTTCTCCACGCTTCCATGATTTGGTTGTCTTCTTTTATTATTTCTCCTTTGGCATTCTTAATTTGTCGTATTGGGCATGCTTTGGTCTTCCTTGATGGTTTTTCTTGAAGTCTTTGTCCAAACTCTTCCCATTGTTCCTGTTTTGCTTTCCTCACTTCCTGAGAAGATTAAAATATTATTTGGCCCCACATTTTCTATTCCTTATCCTATTTTCTTTGTTTCTGTAATAACCAAAATGTCTACTTTGAATGTTTCCATTTCTTCAACTAATTCTAACTCTTTTCCATTTATTGCCCCTAATTTTCTATGTTCCAAAAATGACAGTCTGTGATCGTTTCCATTTTCGTCCGCTGAAAGGTCAAGCCGGGTATATTACATTTATATCTCTGCATAAGTTAGGTTTTGGATAAGCAGGGGATTAGCCAGCTGTACCTCTTTAGCCTTTGGTCAGTCAAGACCGACCTGCAAGGCAGCAGGTTGTTTTCTGTCAGGTATACTCCTTAGCCTTTGATCAGCCAAGACTGACCTGCAAGGCAGCAGGAGACTCGTGGAGGGATCATCTACCCCCATACAGGTGCTTACCTGCCCACTGCCCGGACTACCGGTGCCAATTCTACTATGACTAGGTTTTACTAGTATTGCTATTTTTACTCTCTCTTTCTCTCTCCTTCTTATTTTTCCCTCTGTCTCTCTCCCATTGAAGGGCGATATAAATGATACCGTAGTGACTCTCACTCTCTCTGTCTGAGACATCCGTCCTAATTAGACTTAGACCCTATGTTTCCCAGACGGCTGAGACACAAAAACATGGAGATGCTCCTCTGTGCCAAACATTTCAGAAAACCCATGAAAAATCTCCATCGCTGGCAATTGTAAAAATTATGTTGGCAATACTGGCTAAAGTGCTATCCTCCTAAAATCCTTCCAACAAAAGATTTACAATATAGATCTAAATATATTAAAAAAATAATAGATCTATATATATAGGCCTATGTTTTTGTATATATATAATACACTGTTAAACTAATATCTACAGCTAAGTAGTCATAGTACACACTCTTACCCTCCATTACTGCCAGATCCTTTTCCGACAGATGAGTATGCATTATTTGACTGTATCCTTGACAATATTCTCCGTGTGCCTGGCATATTTCTTGTTAGAATTTATCTCGTTAGATCTAGTCGTAATTATAACCAAGTAAAGGGCAAACTAATGTGAATGCACTTTGCACAGAGAGCTCAGTCATTGGAGGATTTTTCCCTTTTATTTTTTTATGAGTACAGTGGTGTAGAGCATTGCTTGCTTTTAGACAATCAGTGTCACAATAATTAACAGATCAATTGGTGTCAATGTTGGTGATGACTAATAAGCAGGATAAAATCTTGAGTACTTAAATGATAGATTCTAGATTCTCATCTAGAATCTAGAAAGAGCTATTTAGAATAGATCTAAATCTAGATTTCTTCTAAATATCTAGATCTAGAATCTAGCAGGATCAAAATGAAAAAGACCAAAATCAGCTGGTCCCTCTCTAGACCTATGGTTATGGATTTAGATAGATTTCTAGATGGATTGGCGGTCTTTATTAAAAAATAAATAAATATCACTAAACAACAACCCGGGAACTTTTATACTTCACAATCGAGACACAAACTAATTTCAAGTAGATCTAGATCTATCTCTACAGTCTACATTGCAGATAAGAAGTGTAAAAGTGTAGAATTAAAATCCTGATAAAAGGAACTGCGTGTCAAATGTTTGTCAGTGATACTGACGACAGTCCACAACAGTTACATTCACATTTCTGTATCCACACAAATCCAATCCAGCTTTTTATGTCTCGACGTTGCCATCCGGTATGCGGTTGTATACAAACAATATGGCTGCTAGCATAATCATTTTGATGTATACAGTATTGTGACCTGCCGGTTTATGATCGACACGTGATTAGGCTACATATTATTTTTTTGTCCTACCTTTATAACTATAGCTTGAAAAAATTTGATGTAAGCCATTAAATACAGAATCGTTAGATTTCTACAATCTGATTTATTTGAGATAGCCTACGGCTACACATGCACTGAAAAGGTTCGTGATGATGGTCACTGATAGATCTATATCTAAATCTAGATATTTATCTCTACTATCTATATATATATATATATATATATATATATATATATATATATATATATATATATATATATATATATATATATATATATATATAATCACCACTCGATAATCCTAGCTGCTTCAATTTTAATTTGGAAAAAGGAAGACTTAGATCTTGATCTAAATCAGAGATAACTAGATCTTCTGGATCTAGAATCTAAATCACATTGTACTTTAAAGGTAGATTGAACAAAAAGAAGTGGATACATTAAATAAGATTTAAGTAAGCAACATACTAAAAGAATTTATCATGTTAAGTTGATAGAAATATTCTCTCTTATCTGTGCAAGGTGTGTGCACACACTGGGGAGAAAAAGTGTGCACAGTTGAGAAATGTCTGCACACATCTATGAAAAACAACAGCACACACAAAATAAAGATAAATCTATTCATTTCACACAGTTAAGATTTTCTCTTTGTCAAACTTTGCAAAAACGCCAAAGATTTACACATACAGACTGGAAAAAATTAGAGGGAATATTGGTTAACAGTAATCAACAATCAATAATGAAATCAATGTTCTTATTTTCTGTGGGGTTTGGTTTTTAAGTTTAGGCCTGATGAAGTGAAATGATGAAAATAATATTTTATAGCCTAGACTGGTGATAAGGGAAAAAAAGAGGATGGGCAGTAATCATTTGTGTTATAATCTAATGTTCACATACAAAAAATTGATCATTGATAAAGGGTATCGATGAACACATTTTAGCAACCATGATACCATGAGAATAAATAAAAGGACATGAAGCTCCAACTATAAAAGATCAAAGGGTTATTTAAATTAATATACTTTGCTCTGTGTGTAAACCTGCCGTTTATTCGATTTAATCGAATCATCCCGATTTTTAGCGAAAATTTGTGAAATTCTGATTTTCCGTTGGCCCATCCCGATTTTTTTGTAATGTAACTGCAGTTGTTGCCTGGACAGCATTGATCCGTATATTCAGCATGCGATTTTTTGTTAAGGGTAATGATGTATCGATTCTTCGCTAATATATTGTTCTCTTTGTGCATTCTTCAGAGCACTCATGCTGTACTTGTTCGAGACTTCAAAAATCATTGTATGATTACATGTTATTGAGGCCTACCGTGATTACTAGAGCCTTGAATTTCAAATTGATCAAGCAGAAGGCTTTGCTGATGTTCAATGACTTGTTAGATCTAGGTCAAGGTCTAGATGATCTATATCTGTATTCTTAAGTAGATCGAATAGATCTAAATCAAGTTGAGATTACTAATATTTGAAACAATATGACTCCCCACGCAGCAAAGTGCAATCACACGCGTGTCAGAAAGAGAGAAATGTCGTGCGTTTGTATGTGTAAAAAGAGAGAAATAGAGAGTATTTTCATGTGTTTTATGCGAACGCAAAGGCATGTGAGTGTGTGTGTTAGAGAAGGAATGAGCAACAATTTATGAAGTGAAAGGCAAATCCAAGGAAGAATAGAAGTTGGATGATAATTGACAGGTATGTCATGCACGTATGTCTGACCGGTTAGCAGGAGTGGGGTGGGCATGTGTGTGTGAAATTATGATAGCAATGATTAGCAAGATAAGTGATCACTGAGGAGAAAGAGAGGAAAAGTGAGTGTGTCTCTCACTTCCAGTATGTAAACAATAAGGGGAAGGAGGCAACTGTAATGTTGATTTAGTACTAGAATTCAGGTTTTATTGGCATGGGGGGGGGGGTGGCTATTATAATGGATATTTTTGCTTGGGAAAAGGCAGAACCAGCATCACCAATGAATCAATTTTATTATTATTAAGTTGGAGATTAGGCGACTGGCTGACTCTATACCTGAAATCGTTCTTGTATCCTGATTTTTCCCCAGGATCCTGATTTTTTTACATCTAGGTCCTGATTTAAAAAATTAAAAGTGGCAGGTCTGTGTGTGTGTATACACATGGCAAAGTACGTAACATTAAGCTAAACATAGATTAAAAGCATGTGTTATATTTATATCTTTCTAGGCCAGCGCTATTCACAAGTATGACGGATAAACTTTGCCACTATCCGTCATTAATTTTAATGGTGAAAGGAGCCCGTCCTAGACGTCTAGAGCTCGTCCTCATTCGGTTCGCCATTAGTGACGATGGGCTTTGCCACTATCCGCCATTAATGATGGACCTGAGCATGATCTAAGTTGAACTTAAACATCTAGATGTACGGTAGATCTAATGGTGATTTTGTTTTGTTATCATTTAACATTTTCACCATTTCCCCCTTGATGTGACGAATTACAGATGAATATGGTGGATTGGAATGATTCACCATTAGATGTAGACGTGTTTTGTGTGATTTGATATACAGATATCTCTCCTCTCTCTCTCTCTCTCTCTCTCTCTCTCTCTCTCTCTCTCTCTGTCTCTCTCTCTCTCTCTCTCTCTCTCTCTCTCTCTCTCTCACTCTCTCCTCCCTCGCTCTCTCTATCCTCTCTCCCTCCCTCCCTCCCTCCCTCCCTCCCTCCCTCCCCTCTCCCTCTCTCTGTCTGTCTCTCTCTCTCTCTCTCTCTCTCTCTCTCTCTCTCTCTCTCTCTCACTCTCTCTCTCTCTCTCTCTCTCTCTCTCTCTCTCCCTCCCTCTCCCTCTCTCCCTCCCTCCCTCTCCCTCTCTCTCTCTCTGTGTCTCTGTCTCTGTCTCTCTCTCTCTCTCTCTGTCTCTGTCTCTCTGTCTGTCTCTCTCTCTCTCTCTCTCTCTCTCTCTCTCTCTCTCTCTCTCTCTCTCTCTCTCTCTCTCTCTCTCTCTCTCTCTCTCTCTCTCTCGTATGTATGTGTGTCTCTCTCCTTTAATCTCCTTCTATCTATCTATCTCTATCTATCTATATTGCATTTTATACTATATATTTTACTGTACATTACGTTATATAGACACATTATTGCATTTGGGAAGTAATGTAAGTTCCAAGTTATTGACTGAAATATTTTTCTTGGTTTCGCCCAGTAATTTTTAAAAAGCTGGAGCCTCTCCTGCTTAAAACCAGATACTTTTTAGTTCCTTCATTACTCTTATTACATTATTTTCTGTAACTTCCTTAAAAGAAATCAAGTGAGGAAGGAGAACTAAGTACCTCTCCTCTTTACTATTGCCATGGAAGAAACTCACAAATTTGCAACCTTCCGAACCAATGTCCTTATGAATGCACTTCATAACCACACCAACGGTATCACGATATCTCTGTTTCAAGACTACATGGTTTGATCATCTACATCTCGCTAAATGTAATTTTTGATAAATGTGCACTTTTCTCTTCAGCACTATTGCATGCGGCCTTGACACTTTGAGTCTTAATCCCTTTAATTTTAATTCATTCACCAAGGTGAAGTTAGTGTTGAAATACAGTAGTACTGGTCTAAGAACATGTCACCTATCAGAACGTCATCTAAGAAAACACATTTTTTTCTGTATAAATTATTGGCCTCATTACACGTTCAGACTTGCTAACAATACAATTTTTAACAGACACCTACTTTATCCAAGTTGTGAAATAGATGTGTCTTTTGTCACAGATTTGAAATATGAAGAGATTTTGAGTAAACCAGATGTGCAGATCATCAAAAAGCCCTGCCTCCCAGCTGTAATAAGTAGGTGGTGATAATGAGCTCTCTCTACCTGTCAGACGATTAGGTGCCAATTTCACCACCTGGCCCAAGTAAACAACGGTCAGAGCCTAGCATAGTCTGTCAAGAGTGAATCTTACTCTACGTGCCAGACAGTGCAGTATTACAAAGCATGATATTTTGCATAGGCAAATCGAACAATGGTCAAAATTCATCATTGCTCAAGTAGAATGGATGGCCATTGATTGCATAAAGTTCTGTCATCTTACCAGCATGGTCTGTCTACCAGTATGATTTTTCAATCTCCCAAAGGGCATGTTCTTAGACCACTACTGATGTACTATGTTGAGGTCACATTATTACCATCATCGACATAAATGTCTTTGAAATCATTGATGGCCTTGCACACACGCAATCTGACATGGCGAGTGACTGGCAGTTTTCTGTTAAGGACACGTTAATTCACATGTCAGATTTCCTGAGAGATAAACAAGAAAAGGTCTGGGCTCTACTCAAGACAAAGCCAGTGGTTGAAATTAAACTGGAGTAGGAGGACCGTTAACCCTTACGTTGTCACCCATTTTACACCGGATGTCTTTGCAGACTGAAATCCTTAGAAGTGACTCATATCAGGAACAAAAAATCTCATTTCTTAACTACAATAGATATTCAATTGAAACTTTCAGGACATGCTAATGATATATTGTGTTACAAGAAAAACTATTCAAAATCTGCAAATGAGGTCATGTGATTATGGCAGCCATCTTGGATTTTGACAATTTATGTTTTTTTGGTCATATCTCAATGAAAATGACAGTTTATAGTCACAAAATACACCACTGTGAAGCATGTTATGGGCCATCAGTTGTGGGTTGTATTGTAGTGTAAAAAGGGAGACATAGAAAGTGGAAAAATTGGAAAATAATGGGGGAAAAGTACAATTATTCATGTTGCATGACAAACATAAAAAATGCAATTATTAAGAAAAATACACAAAATGACATGAAAACAGTAATCAAGAATTTGAAATTTTATTTTGCTGAGCTGTCCTATCTACCTAAGTCTTCTTTTCTTGTGTTCTATGTGGCTGTGTGTCATATATGTCTCTAATTTTCAAATATTCCCAGTGCCAGGCACTAGCGTCCAACAGTGCCACGCCCTCTTTTTAAAATCATTGATAATTCGCAAAAGGCATTTTGCCCATGAATGCGAATATAGTGTTACACTTCACAGTTCATGTTCACACATTTTCACGTCCAAGCACACGTTTAAATTGGTCAACAGATAAGCTGTTGATGACTCTATTTGGCAGGGCATTCCACTCGCAGATGGTTTGAGGGAAAAAGCTGTGTTTGTAAATGTTGGTCCGGGTATGTGGGTTGATGAATTTTTGCTGGTGATGATTTCTTGTTGAGCGAGTATATTCATTGTTGCGTTGAGAAAAATAAGTTGGGATTTTCACGGTTGATGTGTCTGTGTTTATTGCTTTGTAAATATGTATGAGGCGAGAGTGTTTTCGGCGGGTTTCCAGAAAGACCAGTTAAGTTCCTGTAATGCTTGAGTCACGCATCCTTGTTCTCTTGACCAGCATTTTTTTACAACTCGCGCTGCCCGTCTCTGTACCTTTTCAATTTGGTCAATTTGGTATTGGTGGTGTGGATCCCATGCAGCACTAGCGTATTCTAGCGTCGGCCTAACAAGTGCTGTGTATGCCTGAGATTTAATTTGCATGGGGCATTGACGCAGGTTTCGGTGGATAAACCCAAGGCATCTATTTGCTTTTGATGTGATTTCATTTATATGATCATCCCATTGGAGTTTGTTGTTGAGACGGACTCCCAGATATGGTATGCTTTGAACGTGTTCCAGATGCTCGTTCATGAGGGTATAATCATATATGACTGGCTTTCGTTTTGGTGTAACGTTCATCACATAGCACTTTGATGGATGGAATTTCATATGCCACTCTTCAGTCCATTTTTCAAGGGTTGACAGATCTCTTTGAAGGTTTTCTGCACTGGCTTTGTTTGTTATTTCTCGAAACAACAGGCTGTCGTCCGCAAACAGTTTAAGATTTGTATCAGGGGACATATTTTTCCCAAGATCATTTATGAATATTAAAAAACAAAGAGGTCCAAGGACTGTGCCCTGGGGGACTCAGATAGGACATGACAAGGTTCGCTTGATTTTCCTTCTAGGATTACTCTTTGTGTCCTACCACGGAGCCAACTTTCAAACCACTTCAGGAGCTGTTGGTTGTTTGTTTCATTATCGGATATAACGTTGGTGTTTCTTATTCCATAATTCTCTAGTTTTTGGAGGAGGCGTTGGTGGGGTACAGTGTCAAAAGCCTTACTAAAATCAAGGATTAGTAGGTCAACCTGTTTTTTGTCATCTATTGATTTAGCTATCGACTCTAGTGTTGATATAAGTTGTGTTTCACAGGAATGGTGCTTACGGAATCCATATTGGTAGTCTACCAGTACGTTGTTTTCTTCCAGGTGGTTCATTATCGTGTGTGCTATGATATGCTCCATTACTTTGCAAGAAATTGAAGTTAGGGATACTGGGCGTAGTTCAAGCAATGTCACGTCTTCCTTTTTTATAAACAGCTGTGATGTTTGCTGTTTTCCAATCTTCTGGCACGAATCCGGTATTGATTGATTGTTGGAATATTGTGCAAAGATATGGCGATCTCATTTGCTGTTTCTTTGAGGATTTTAGAGGGGATGTCATCTGGTCCTGTTGCCTTATGCGAGTCTAGTTGTTTAAGTTGTTTTATAACCCCTGGTACAGTGATACTAATTTGTTTGATTTCAGAAATTTCGCTACTTTCAATGATTGGTAAGTTTGGGTCCTCCCGGGTGAACACACTTTGATATTGATCGTTAAGAATTTTTGCTTGTTCTTTGGAGTCTGTTGTTTCTGTGCCGTCTGGTCGTTGAAGGACGCTTATTCCTGATATGTTTTTACGCTTTGATTTGATGTAAGACCAGAATCTTTTGGTTATGCGAGCGTTTTCAGGGTCTGGATTCTCATCGTCAATTTCAAGTAGTTGGTTTATGTATTTGAGGTGTTGTTTCCGTAATTCCTGATGAATTATTGTTCTGATTTTTCGATATTTTTGCCAGTCCTTTGATTTGTTGTGGTATTTTGCAGCATTATATCTCCTCTGCTTTTGTCTTATCAACCGTTTGATCTTTTTAGTTATCCACGGTAAGTGTGCTTTGCCGCTAATTGTTTTCTTGGGTATATGTATGTTCATGGAATGTGTGACAAGTTCTTTGAATATTGTCCAATTTTCATTTACAGTTTTTGTCTCTGCATTTCTTTCGAATGTTTCGTAGTTATCTCGTAGGTCTTCTTTAATAGCATTGATGTCGCCTTTGGGGTACAGGAAAATTGATCGAGGAGGTTTTTTCTTTATTTTCGTTTTCATTTGTACGCTGCATAAAACTGCGCTGTGGTCACTCATACCAGGGACAACACTTGTTTCCACAAGGTCAGGATTTGTTGTCAAGATGATATCAAGTATGTTTTCACCTCTTGTTGGTTCGTGAGTTACTTGCGTCAGGTTGAATTCAGTGACAATTTCAATCATTTTTTCATTTATGTGCCTGCTATATTGAGGATTTGGTCTAACTTCTTGTGCTTCCCATATGATGTCTGGAAGATTAAAATCGCCGCCTAAAAGAATGTTTGGGGTGTGCGTTCCTTGGCTATGGAGCTTCCTTAAAGATTCATGTAGTTGTTCCATCACGTCAACTCCGCTAGATGGTTTTCTATAAAAACAACCCACGTGAAGGTCTCCCTGTGCCATAGATATTTTAGTCCATGTTATTTCACAATCAGTGTTGGCACAATTTTCAGACTAAATTGTTTTTACTGTATCAAAACTCCTCCTTCGCCGTGCGTCCTGTCTTTCCGATATGGTGGTGGATTTAGAAAATTTGAATTAAATATTGCTTTACTATCTATATCGTTACTGAGGTGAGTTTCTGTCGCGAATAATATCTGGTGAGTGTGTTTCTATCATTTGTTCCAGTTTCAATTGTTTGTCTTGGCTAATAAGACTACGACAGTTCAAATTTATTATAGTGAGATCTTTTGAAAGTTCCTTTTTGTTTTGTTATCCTTTTTGCCTGACTGGTCAGAGTGTTGTTGATTTCCGTTGTTGTTTTTGTTTTTTCTGTGTGAATGAAAATCTGACAGCTCATTTCCTATTGCCTGTGTGTTCGTCGCGTGTTGTGTTTCGATGGTGATTAGATTTCGAGGTGGGTGGTGGTCTTTCCCGAAGAACTTCATATACTTTGTTGTCACTGTCAGGGTCAATAAGCTCTTCAATACCTCTATCATATTTGCTACACCATGGATCATCACTATCTTCAACTCTAGCCTCATCAGAATCAGATTCATAAACGTGCATAATCTGTTCATCATTGAAATCCACGATTTCGAGGTTGCGGTGTGAACAAGTCAGAAAAATATGTAAAATCCTGGTCAAATCGGAAAATTTTGAAATGGAAAAAATCATGCAGTACCAGCAGTCTATTACGATTGATGGGAAACTACTCTACATAACAATTTACTTTGTTTTATTTTATATTCTGTCTTTTTAGTGGAGCTGGTCAAATTTAGACCATAGTCGAAATTGTCAATACAAATGACAACCGAAATTTTCGACTATAATTGAACTTGGCAACGTAAGGGTTAAGGAACATGGAGCAGGAAGAAATTTTCCATTAAGATTCTCTTCCGTTGACAAGAGTTTTAAATTTTCACACTTGTTATTGATATCTCTTTCTTTCGGTTTTCTTTTGATTAGCTCACCTTAAAATGTCTTTCTTTTTCAGTCTGTATTATTGTCATGGTACGTCTGAATGAGTTTTTGTTTACTTCACCGAATGGAATGTATGGAAACTTTTAATTTGGTATCTATAGGGTTAAAGTTAAAGCTTCTTAGAAAGTTGAGCTCTGTAGAAGCAGCACAAATCAATTTAATAACTAATTACATTTAAATATATTAATAATTGTCAGAATATTTTTAAAGATAACTTAAGCTATAGTATAAGACACTCACAAACTACACAGTGTCACTTGTAGGTTAAGAGAATTTAATTAATTTATTCATATTTTGAGATGATTCAACCAAAATATGCCACAATTTCAAAGAATACATTATTCATGTCTGTTTACAGCTTGGTGTTCATTCTGTCACTTTACTTTTGAATTCACAGCAGTATGAATTTTCAATCTGACAATGTCATTGTTTAAAATTCAAGCACTGAATATTCAAATTTATTTCGTAGATTTTACACATCTTAGTTTATATTTTTAGTTTTAGTTTATCTATAGATAAGAATCAGTCATCAGAGCTTCACGCTCTTCATATAATGTGAAAGAGTTTCAATGTAATTTTAAAAAAAAAAAAAAAAGAAAAATAGAAATAAATCAGCCGTTTCTATGAGAAATAATGTTTGCTAGAGTGGAATAAAAATACACTGGCCAAGAATACAGTGTGGAAGGAAAAGAAACCCAAAGGAAATCATAAGTCAACGAAAGGAAGGTAATAACCTACAAAAGTTTCCTCGAAGAAGAGTTCTGTAAACTTTGAATAATAGCTATCTGATCAACACATTTCTTACACTTTTAGAATATAAGGAAAGATTCAATGTTAATCTCAATCTCTCTTGATTTTAGTAGCCATTTGTAACATGAGTAATAAATTATTCTGAATATATTTACGATATGAAGTTCACACTGATTTTCTTTATTTAGTCTCTAGAATGATGTATCAAGCTGATTCACCTTTGGACATTCATATGGAACATGAGACGAGGCAGTCTCTGGAAGACTATAAAGGTGATGATGTCGTGAAGAAGGTAGGAACCGCAAGCTTACGATTTCAGAAATTTAAGGTTAGGTGATTTTGTCTTTCCATCATGAGGTTTATACAATTTTTTAATCTGAATTTTTATCTTAAGCCTTTACTGGATTTATTACTCTAAAATCATGATCCTATGTGCAGATCGTAACACTATGTGTATTTTGGTATGAATGAATATTTTCATCTTTTGAAATATAGATCTCTTTCACAGTCTTCAGTTGTGCGAATATTTCATGAATTGATGCGTGTTAAACGTATAATGCACTTTGGTACATAATTTTCACATATTTCTCAAATTATGGTACATCCTTTTTGCTCCCAAAACATAATCGTTGAGACTGTGACATTTCCCATATTTTCCCACTTTCTCATTTGCACAGGACTGGTTCGGTCCGGCTTTGGCATCAATGGCCAGATTGAACCAGATTCAGACGAACATTTACAACATGGTCTCCACAATCCTAGTGTTTTAAAGCCAACACAAAGGGTCAAACACAATCAGCAACAGCGCATGACCCTTCAGACTAACTCAACTCCTCGATCAGAACTCAATGATGAAATACCTGATGAGGATGATGTAAAAAGCCAAGTGCTGTCATCGAGAAAAACTCAACCTTGTCCCCTTCCTAAAGCATCAGCATGGTAAATTTTCCTTTCTTCCATTAATGTCTTGAAAATTTATTATGTTACTAAAAATAATTCATAAATTGAATTTTTAAAAATTGTTTTTTCACACAGTAATTCTTTTTGTCTGGTGTCTATCTTTTTTAATAGAATATGACATAAGGATACTTCATCTTTCCTAGATGAATAGTTAACTGGAATGGTAAAAATGATAAAGATGGGACAATGTTTTCCAAAGAAAATTTTCATTTTTCTTTTAAAAATTTTTTGGAGGAGTTACCATTTTTTAGAAGAGTTACCAATTTAGAAAATTATATTCTATAAATGTACTAACAAATAGTGAGGCAAGGGGCAAGTTGAAAGGGAAGAAAAATGACACAAAATGATTTTAAAACCCCATAGGAACAAACACGAGACAAATACAGAACAAAAAATCTTTGGGTGAGGAGTTACCATTTTAGAGGAGTTACCATTTTAGAGTAGTTACCATTTTAGAGTAGTTACCATTTTAGAGTAGTTACCATTTTAGAGTAGTTACCATTTAGACCATTTTAGAGGACTTACCATTTTAGAGGAGTTATCATTTTAGAGGAGTGATCGTTTTAGAATGCACTTTAGTTACCATTTTAGAGTAGTGATCGTTTTAGGGCAAATGCAAGTGTCCATAAGGAGAATATCTGTTGACAAGCATGGTAAAAGTGAAATTCCTCCAAGGCCTTTACGGCCCATAGAGCCGGAGTTTATCCCAGTCTCAATATCGTAAAGTAGAACAGATGTAATAATCACATCCTGGCCAAGATGCTAGTATGACGCAGGTTTTTATTCCCAAACAAGTGCTTGTACCCATTTGCACCTGGGTAGAGTGGGGAAAATGCATGTTAGTTGTCTTTCCCAAGGAACACAACGTTGGACCTAGCGTTACTAGGATTCAAACCCAGAATCTCATGATCCCCAGCTTGGCAGCCTAACTGCTCAGCAACTGATGCCACTGGCCTGTCAAAGTGACCGATGCAAATTATTTTCTAATTCTTAATGAAATGGACAAACGATTAGCTTTTACAATGTTATTCTGGCTGATGACAACATACTGACTGCCTCGGCAACAACAATACCATCCAGATGAGTATTAGGCGTGAACGATTCTATTTCAACTTTTTTTAAAAATTGTTTAAAATGGTGGCTGAGGTGAATCAAAATTCTCCTCAAAGATGTGAAAACAGTGATATTTTCCTTAATTAAATAATGGTAGAAAAATTCCTCAAATGAAAATGATTTTGGGATCATTTAGAGCCTACATACAAAATGTGGTTACTCTTAGGGGCCTGGAAACAGACCCTTTGACGCACAAAGAATGACCAACTCAGAATATAAATATATATAGATATGACCAGTAGAAAAAAACATAGATGATTTGAAATTTTGTTTCTTTTGTCAAGCCAAATAATGCATGAATTTTCATCAGCTTTGTTATTGTAATTCTGTGATCTGAACATAAATGTAATTAGCCAGATCATGAAAATGTATGTATGAAAAAGGCTAAGAATATGAACGTTTTTATAGCCTTTGTAGTGATAATTAGTTTCAGGTTTAAATAAAATTATTTGTTTCTTATTTACTAAGAATTCTTATTTAACTTCCATATCAATATACATCACATCTCAAGTTCACTCAGACTTTAAATTTTATTGTAGTTTTATTCATAGTAAGCTTGTTTCTTAGTTGAACAATAATAGAATTAGATGACATTAAAAAAGGATCATCCGAAATTGTACCAATATTTTATTCTTGATTTCTTGTATTTCCTTGACCAGGGGAAGCAATAATTCCATTCCTGAACTTTTATCAAGACAAAGCAAACCTCTCGTGACTCGCCCGTCTAGTGCAAAAATTCTCAACGAGTGTCGTCTGAAGTCTATGTCTATGTCAAAGGGACGTCCGCAGTCTGCTAAAGAGCCATTGTGCAAAAATACAGAGCTAAAGAAAAGACGCAGCTTAGGGGTAAGTGTGCCCAATCTTTGTTACCATTTTTGCAAGCCGTTCCTAAAGTATATTAGACTAAAGAGAGTAGATAGATTTTTAGTTGAGTAATTGATTACTCTTTAAAAGAGTAACTCAGAATGCAGGAATTATATTTTTTCTTAGATCGTTATTATTTTGAAGGAATATAGTTTACTTTCCAGGCAGGGGCAAGTAAGCACCTTATGAGACTTAGGCAGCCCCACCTTCCATGAGTCTCCTGCTGCCTTGCAGGTGGGTTTGTCTGACCAAAGGCTAAGGTAATTAACCCCCGACAGAAAATAATCCGCTGCCTTGCAGACTGGTCTTGGATGACCAAAGGCTAAGGGAATTAATCCTGACAGAAAATAACAAGGCCCGGTAGGGGCCTCTAGGTGACAGCCCTACCATCTGCCTAGGGCACAGTGGGTTAATCCCCTGCTTAACCAAAACAAATTGATTCAAAGTATTAAACATGATGATATACCCAGATTGAACTTTCGACACGGTTGTGACTTTTAGAACATGGAATATTAGGGCAATAAATGGGAAAGAGTTACAATTCGCTGAAGAAATGGAAAAATTAGATATTATAGAAACAAAGAAAAAGGACAAAGAATAGAAAATGTAGGAACAAATCATACTTTTAATCTTCTCAGGAGTAGATGTCAAAGGTAGGGCAGGAGTAGGCCTCCTTATGCATAAAAGGCAAGAAAAGCTACTGGAAAGTTGGAGTTTTATAAGCCCACATCTATTAGAGGTAACTATTAAACCAAAAGGAAGAGAAATTAAATTATTAGTAGCTTATTGACAAAATGAAGATGCCACCAAAGAAGAAAAATATATCTTCGAAAACAATTTGCAAATAGCTGCAGAGAATCTCAAACCCAAACAGTGCTATCGTTTTTGTTTTTTATTTGTAATCAACTGTTAATGAAGTTAACACAAAAAGTTAACGATTTTCAAGCATTCTCTTTTATCAATGTTTTCAGTGATGGGCAACAAAAAAAATGTGCTGTCAACCAAACCACCAAAACGGGCTGTAAAACCTGTTGAACGGCCAACAGATGACGGGTGGGGAGGAACTCCTCTTGGATATGAAGTGTTTCCAATCAGTTCACACAAGGTTTGACATGGTTAAAACTAAAATAGATTTAAGCAAAATCTTAAGTAAAAAGTCTGCATATCAACAGACTAGATAACAGAGCTCTTTGTGTATCTACGTCTTTGATAACATTCAAGAAGAAAAACTGTGCTGCATCTTATTTTTAACTTGCATGTGACACCGTGGACGATACCAAGTACAATTATGAGATCAGGTCGGTATTCGATACCGATGTAACGCAGGTGGCATGAACAGTACTATTCCAACTTTTTACTTATACAACCTGTTCAAAATGATGGCTTCTTGTGAATGAAAATTCTGTTAAAAAATGGGGAAACAATGCAAATTTCAATAATTAAACGTCACTTCTGGAGAACTAAAATGATCTTCGTATCATTTATAACCTACATGCCAATTGTGGTTACTCTTAGTGGCCTGATATTGATAACAGAGCTTTTGGCGTACAAAAAATGACTGATTCAGAATTATATATATAGACAATACATTGTATGAAATCAAGAAAGCATTATATGCCAATGCAAGTAAAAATAATAATAATGTTTAGATTCCAAGAGAAATGTGATCTTAGTCTCATTAACGAGACACAAACATGGATACGAATTTAGCAACATTGGAAAGTTGATTTGAATGAAGAAACGAAACAATTATAGCATGTTTACATCCTTTGTGCATTTATGATATAAAAAAAGCAAAGTTCCTTCAAGGCCATTGCGGTCCACTAGAGCTAAAGCTTATCCCAGTTTATTGAAACAGGTGATAATAATTACCTCCTGGACAGGATGCTAGTCTGACACAGGTTTTTTACACCAAAGCTAGTATCTCTACCTATTTGCACCTGAGTGGAGTGGGGAAAATACGTGTTTAGTGGTTTTCTTAAGAACGCAGCATCAGAGCTAACTTTGCAAGGATTCAAACCCGGGACCTTATGATCCCAAGTCTGGCAGCCTTACCCTTGGCCAACGACGCGACTCAATTATGATATGGTTATTATTGATCGAATACATGTTTTAAGAATTTGTATCATGACTAGTTACTGTCTACAAGTTGTTTTGGAGTTGTATCCCCCTAAAGAGCATCACTCTGTAGTCAAACCAATGTACAACATACCCCATTCTCTTGAGTGAAGATGAGCCTTGAGCTTAACAATATACCCCATTCACTGCAGGTGGGCCTGCTAAAATGAGGGAAGATTCACTCACAGTGCCTTGCTCCTCACCTGTGTTCCCGGAGGATGAAAATTTCTATGAGACAGAGTAAGTAAAATGAAAGTTTTTTTTTCATCTTTGTCTTTATTAACGATGCCGTTCAATTGTCAGCCTACATTAAGTTAAAATTGATTCATTTATGTATGTAGAATATATGGCCCGTAGATATTTTAGAGGCATGCGTTATATTACGATTCAGAACAGCAATGTCTTCTCTGAATTTCATAGTCCATAACCAGAAATTTTGTATGATTATATTATGTTTAAGATTTTTTGTAATCTTTATATAATTATTCATTGTTTAATTTTTATGCTTCCTTTTACACAATCAAACTGTTATTCATATTGCTCCTCCAATACCACTATTTCCTACTACCACCAGCCTATTTTCATTGCACCACTGTGCCAATCAGACAAATATCGCTGCTGGTCGGTCCGACATGGGGCATTTGACAAATTTTGAGTAAAGACGTAAATAGCTGTTTGACAATCTTATTGTTCTCGGAAACATATGTATGTGAGGGTGAACTGTATTGTTTTTAAGAAAATCCTAAGTTAACAACAGAGACTGAAAGAGGTTGGAGTGAAATCTAGAGGCTTCATTCCGACTTTGTAAAACCGTCGTTGCACTTGGCAAGAAAGGCCAGTGATCAGAAGACTTTGTGTTATGTACCTTCAAGGGTGTTAATTCATGTTAAATTATCAATGTCTTCTATCTGGAATATTACGTCCGTCCGGCGGGTTAGAATTGGTTTACGCAGTTCGAGTCTGTTTTTTTTAATTGAGAAGGTTGGTAGCTATGTTTATTGTTACGGGTTTTAAAAAACAGTTTGTACATTATGTATCTGACTGATGGTGAGCACATACAGAAAATATTATCCTCTTAGTAGTTGAGCCATTTTGATAAAGCAATAAGCTACATGATTAGCCAATCTATGGCAAATGTCTTTTATTTCTACTTTTGACTCAGTGAAAGACCTATGCCAACACCACTACATTTCTCTCTACCATCGGCTGATGATGTGCTTGACTTGAATAGAGATGAGGATGATGTGAGACAGGAGCCAGACACAGACAGGTGATTGTAAATGGTTTGTTTTTACCTCCAAATTTGGCTTTCATCTTGTGGGGGGGGAGACTCGGTAGTCCAGAGGCAAGGTGTCAGCCCCTTAACCAAATGGCAGTGGGTTCAAGCCCCACTAACGGTTGAAAAAGTTTGTCTAATTTTTTCGAGCAAAATCTATCTCCCTGGACCAGACAGGTGAATCGACACCTAGTCCCATTGGAGGTGGACGATAAAAGGAAGTCCCATGAGCAGATCACAACACTCTGTGCACGTTAGGGATCCCTTAGCTGTTTACAGGACAGTCCGTGCAAAATTTAAAATGCTACCAAAACCCCCGATATATGTGGGTAAATCAAATCAAATCAAATCATCTTGTATTTATATGCAACTTTGATCTTTACCATCACCATATGAGATCTGTACGCAATGGAAGAATTATGTAAAGGAATATGAACAGAGGGAAAAAAACTAAAGAGTTTCATGCACATGGAAAAAAACTAAAGAGTTTCATTCACAGGTGAACAAATTACATATTTGATGAGCAGATGAAAAATAAGAATTAAATGAAGTGAGAGAAAAAATTGCTATTTCTAGCTGCCATTTCAAAAAAATAAAAAATGAAATGGCTCCAGACACCTTTTGAAGTCAGATTAATATTGGATGAAGGGAAAAAATTAATGTTCTCAAGTAATAATAATAAATATTCTCAAGTAATTGTAATAATAATAATCATAATAATAATAATAATAATAATAATAATAATAATAATAATAATAATAATAATAATACTATAATAATAAATGATAATAGTAATAATAATAATAATAATAATAATAATAATAATAATAATAATAATAATAATAATAATAATAATAATAATAATAATAATAATAATAATAATAATAATAATAATAAAGGATATTAATAATAATAATAATAATAATAATAATAATAATAATAATAATAATAATAATAATAATAATAATAATAATAATAATAATAATAATAATAATAATAATAATAATAATAATAATAATTAGGCATTTGTATAAGCGCAATATCCATTGAAAATGCTCAGTGGCGCTTAACATGACTCAGAATAAAAAAAATTTTTTTTTACACATCAGAGCTGATTAATCTACCATTAAAGATACAATATAAACCATCTCTGTAAAACTCTTTATCTCGAAATCAGACGTATAGCCACCTATCAAACTTTCTTAATCTAAGTTCTCTTAAAACATTGACTTAAGCACATTTTTTCCAAAATTGATTATTACAACTCCCTGTTTTATAATTTACCTGATGTCTTGATTCATAAGCTCCAACGTATCCAAAACTATGTGGCCAGAGTGATTTTAAAGAAAAGAAATACGAACACATTACCCCCATGTTCATGTCTCTGCTTTGGCTCCCGATCGATAAACGAATATTATACAAAATTGTGACGTGTCACAAATGTAAAACTAATAGAGCTCCAAATTATTTAAAAGACCTGATCTCTGGTTATGCTCCATCTCACCAACTGAGATCTACAAATCAATGTCTGTTAAGCGTTCCCCCAAAGAAAGGCCCGACAAAACTGTTACTGCACTCTTTTAAATACGCAGGTCCTCACATCTGGAATTCTCTTCCGCTGTCAATACAATCTATGTTTGACACATCAGAAGACACCTTTTTTTATGTTATTCTTTAGGCAAAAATCTATTAGTCTCTCTCCATTTGGAGAAGTTGTTGTCCCTCCTTCTTTACCTATTTTTCCTCCTGACGTTTCTACATTGTTGCCTACTTTAGCGTTTAAATCTCCTAAAACCATTAGTTCCTGTTTGGGTTTAAGATTCTCTGCAGCTATTTGTAAATCGTTTTCGAAGATATCTTTTTCTTCTTTAGTGGTATCTTTGCTTGTTCCATAAGCTAGTAATAATTTAATATCTCTTCCTTTTGGTTTAATATTTACCTCTAATAGCCATGGACTTATAAATTTCCATCTTTCTAGTAGCTTTTCATGCCTTTTATGCAATAGGAGGTGAACTCCTGCTCTAGCTCTATCTTTGACATCTACTCCTGAGAAGATCAAAGTATGATTTGGTCTTGCATTTTCTAGTCCTTGTCCTTTTTTCTTTGTTTCTGTAATGGCCAAAACGTCTGCTTTGAAATTTTCCATTTCTTCAACTAATTCTAGCTCTTTTCCATTTATTTCTCTAATATTCCATGTTCCAAACATCACAGTCCGTCTTCGTTTCCATGTTTATCGTTGAAAGGTTAAGCTGGGTATATTATATTTATTTTTCTGAATCAGTTTGGTTTTGGATAAGCAGGGGATTAGCCGACTGTACCCTAGGTAATAATAATAATAATAATAATAATAATAATAATAATAATAATAATACTAAATACTTGTAAAGCGCTTAATCCCTAAAAGAGGCTCCAAGCGCTTTACAATATATTAAACATCCATACATTACACATATATCATGTAGTATATAGTAAAAACATTGATACTTAATCATAGTCATTTATGGTTAAAAAAATTAGATTACATCTTAAAATATAAAGGCATTGAAACCAAAGACTAGAATTACATGAATTACATGACTGCAATTAAACGTATGGCATAAAACTAATTAGTTGATTTAGAAATACGTAGGCTACATGAGACATCAATCAACATGTTGTCCGTGGATATATACATAACATATACATATATATATATATATATATACATACACATACACATACATACATATACACATATGTACACACATATCATAGTAATATTCATATTGGTATTAAATGTAAATTATATAGACACAAAATCATCAAGCCAAATAGCAAAATTGCTCAGAGAAATAGTGCGTTTTAACTTTTCTTGAAAATAGAAATATTATCTGCCTGTCTGATGGTTATTGGCAATCGTTCCACGTACGTGGACCGAAGAAGAAAAGGACCGCTCGCCCATTTTTGTGCGTTTTAGAGGGGTAACTAAACGAGTGGAGTCTGCTGAGGATCTTAGTGATCTTGGCTGTGAGTATTTTGAAATCAGATCGGAAAGATAGAGGGGGCTGATCCGTCAAGGCATCTATAGACCAGAACTGATGCTTTGAACTTTATCCTTTGTTCAACTTTTGAGCCAATGAAGCTCTGTCAAAGAGGGGATACATTTTCTCCTTTGCATTTTTGAAAAATGAGCCTTGCAGCATGATTCTGGATGATTTGCAATTTTCTAATTTTATTATTAGGCAGGCCAAAAAGTAATGCATTGCAGTAATCTAACTTGGAAAATATTAAGGCAACAACAAGTTTCTTGGTCATTTCAGGGGATAAAAAATACTCTTATTGCAGATATTTTCTTTAATTCAAATATCATAATCTTGCACACATAATTTAGTTGGCAGTCCATGGATAGTGAAAAATCAAGCATCGTCCCCAAATTTGTTACTGTATCAACAGTGTAAACAATTATGTCACCCAAATACATTTTAAGATCTTGAGATTTTACTTCTTTTATCTTCTTTTTTATTACCAACAATCATTACTTCTGTCTTATCTTCATTTAGCTTGAGTTTATAGGTAGATAGTAGAGCTGCCACCTTGATCCCCCTACCAGGCCTTGTTATTTTCTGTCAGGGTTAACTCTCTTAGCCTTTGGTCAATCAAGACCGGCCTGCAAGGCAGCGGTTTGTTTTCTGTCAAAGTTAACTCCTTAGCCTTTGGTCAGTCAAGACCTGCCTGCAAGGCAGCAGGAGACTTGTGGAGGCTGGGATTGTCTACTCCACGTACAAGTGCTTACCTGTCCACTGCCCGGGTTCTAGAGTCTATTTGAAGCCAGTGGAGGGATTTGAGAATTGTGGTTTTATTTTTATTATAGCTGGCCAAATTCTATTTAATTCAGATTATTACAAGATTAATACTCAGCGTAAGATGGAAAGAAACATTGAAAGTTCTATATTTTGAAGGGAATTATTTATTATAGGTACATATATTGTCCCACGGCAATTCGACACATTTTATGTTACAAATGAGAAGGATGAAAAATAGAAACATATTTATATGCCAGCGTTCTTGACTTACTGGGAATAGTATTGGTTATTTTGCCATATTGACAGGGATATGTGCTCATTATCTCAGCAATTTATCAATGAGCCTATAAATGCTCATATTAAGACACGACACAGGGCTAATCTTTTCATGTTATAGAGCAAGCTTTTAAGACAAGGACATAATAATTTGTTACTTGAATCAATTGATAAAGATCAGAATAATAATACCCTGATGAAAGAATGAACGCTAAAGTTAAAAAAACAAAACAGAAAGAAATAAAATGCACCAGCAAGGAGCACATACACAAGAAACTTAAAGGAACTTACACAAAGAGGGAGCAAGAGAGAGAGAGAGAGAGAGAGAGAGAGAGAGAGAGAGAGAGAGAGAGAGAGAGAGAGAGAGAGAGAGAGAGAGAGAGAGAGAGAGAGAGAGAGAGAGAGAGAGAGAGAGAGAGAGAGAGAGAGAGAGAGAGAGAGAGAGAGAGAGGAGGGAGGGAGGGAGGGAGGGAGGGAGGGGGGAGGAGAGGAGAGGGAGAGAGAGAGAGAGAGAGAGAGAGAGAGAGAGAGAGAGAGAGAGAGAGAGAGAGAGAGAGAGAGAGAGAGAGAGAGAGAGAGAGAGAGAGAGAGAGAGAGAGAGAGAGAGAGAGAGAGAGAAAGAGAGAGAGAAGAGAGAGAGAGGAGGGAGAGGAGAGAGAGAGAGAGAGGAGAGAGAGAGGGAGGGAGAGAGGAGGGAGAGGGAGGGAGGGAGAGAGAGGGGGAGGGAGGGAGGGAGGGAGAGAGAGAGGGAGAGAGGGACAGAGGGAGAGAGGGAGAGAGAGGGAGGGAGAGAGAGAGAGAGAGAGAGAGAGAGAGAGAGAGAGAGAGAGAGAGAGAGAGAGAGAGAGAGAGAGAGAGAGAGAGAGAGAGAGAGAGAGAGAGAGAGAGAGAGAGAGGAAAGTAGAGAGAGAGTGGGAGAGAAAGAAGAGAGAGAGAGAGAGAGAGAGAGAGAGAGAGAGAGAGAGAGAGAGAGAGAGAGAGAGAGAGAGAGAGAGAGAGAGAGACAGACAGACAGACAGACATACATACAGACAGACAGAGATAGAGACAGAGACAGAGAAACAGAGACAGAGGGGGAGGCCAGAGAATTGGTGGACAAACAGACTAATAGATAGATAGACAAGCAAATGGAAAAGGAGACAGAGACAGACAAAGATATAAATAGATTATTTGAAGATATGACAGTCATCATTATGTTTATTGATAGTTTTCAAATATGTTGCAACATCCTAGAGATGCTAAACAAGACTAGACAAAATTATTATATTTGGTTTTTCTTCCTGAAATTCCTGTCTACCTTTCAATTTTACTTTTGCAGACTGTTGAAAGAGGCTGACCACTTTTTGAAAAGGAGACAGGAAGCGTACACAAAGGAACACGGCAACACTCTTAAATCAAGGAATGCTACCTTACCCGAAACATCTTGTTCATCAGATTTGTCTTATACAAATTCTCCAAAGACACTACACAATGAATCGTATGACATCAATACGTCGTGTAATTCACAAAACATGCCAAGAGATCGGATACAGAGTGAAATAAGAAAGGCTCCTCATGGAGGCGAAAACGATAAATTCAACAAATCGGTAAAGTCGTTGGATCAAAAAATGGATATGACATCATCGAATTTAGGAAGTGATGTGACAGAAATTTGCAAACCAGGGGTAAAGATTAGGGAGGACAAAAATGTAACCGTAGACATAACACCAAGAAACCAGGAAGGAAAGTGTTCAATAAAAGTTCACAGTTTGTAAATAAAATGCGTTTAAACCCACATGCAGTATCAAATCATTCAAATTGTCCGTGTGATATAACACTTGATGACTTGTCCTTAACAGATAAAGAGAAAAAGATCTCAAGCAGCATCAGAAAACTGACACAGTGTTGAGAAAACCGCCTGTAAAAGATGGCTTGGTCTCCATGGTAACGGTGGAGTACGAAGAGGCTGACCAGACGGCTAATGAGAAGAAACCCCAAGGAGGAAAAAAGAAACCAATGTCAGAAATTGAAACCCTGGTCTCGCAACTGGTTCAGGTTGAATCCGGGGTCCTGGATGTTGACAATGATAGAAATAATGCTCTTCCTGTAACTGACCTTCTTCATAAATCTATCCCAGAGAAAATTATTATGAAATTGCCAGATCAAAACCCCAAGGATTACCAAACTCTTTGGTGCAAGAGGAAAAGCTCACTGAAACTCCTGATAAAGATGGGAATGTTTTATATAAAACTACAAAAACTGTCAAATTTGGTTCAGAGAGCAGCCTTGAAAATTCAGTAAAGTCAGCCATACCTAATCAGACAAACAAAGCCAAGAGAGAATACAGTGTACCTGCAGCCTATACTATTAAACAAGTAAGTCTGCGAAACCACAATTTTATGAGTTCATTGGATGAAGAAAAATAATTGATAAATAGTATTTTACATTCTTGAGAATACATAGACATTGCAATATGTACAAATTAATAACATTTGAAGCAGTTAATTAAAAGAAATAAGTAATGTTGTGTCTGAAGTGTTTCATTAGAAGATAGAAGTGGATAGGTCCTGTGCTCAGAATGAAGAATTTGAGGCACCCAGGCAAGGCCTTGACCTGGACACCTCAGAGCAAAAAAAAAGCTGGGAGACCTAGTGGAACATTACGAAGGATAGTAGAAGAAGAAAGACAGGAAAGCGAGAGAGAGAGAGAGAGAGAGAGAGAGAGAGAGAGAGAGAGAGAGAGAGAGAGAGAGAGAGAGAGAGAGAGAGAGAGAGAGAGAGAGAGAGAGAGAGAGAGAGAGAGAGAGAGAGGGAGGGAGGGAGGGAGGGAGGGAGGGAGGGAGGGAGGGAGGGAGGGAGGGAGGGAGGGAGGGAGGGAGGGAGGGGGGAGGGAGGGAGGGAGGGAGGAGGAGGGAGGGAGGGAGAGAGAGGGAGAGGGAGAGGGAGAGGGAGAGGGAGAGGGAGAGGAGAGGGAGAGGGAGAGGGAGAGGGAGAGGGAGAGAGAGAGAGAGAGAGAGAGAGAGAGAGAGAGAGAGAGAGAGAGAGAGAGAGAGGGAGGGAGAGGGAGAGAGAGAGCTATCAAAAGAATATTGTATAAATGTGTACGTGTATGTTTGTGTGTGTATGAGATAGAGACAGATGGACAGATATATTAACAAAATAAATAGCAATATGCTTACAATAGCACTTATCTCTTCCATGAACCATTATTGCAAATTAACATGCCATTAGACTTAGTTAAATTAGTTATTTAAACAAGTTTTGCCAACTTAGTTTTATGTCATTGTTGGTGGCTGGGGGTGCTAATGATACATCCTGCTCCTTTTCCTTTCACTCTTTTGCTTGTCTCTGATCTTGCTCACCATTTTCCTCTCAATTTCATCCTGCTGAGATCACTGCATATGGTGGACAGGATAGTTTTTTCAATGAATCAATCACTTTCATATTTATTGTTATTCAGACAAAGAACGGAAACAAAAGCACCACATCTGAGCAACACAACTATCCACTGTCCAGCATTCAGCAGGCAGAAGCCCAAATTGACGTTTTAGAAGACATGCTGCTTGAAGCTAAAGCAATGGCCCAAAATAGCATCCATGATGCATCTGTAAGTTCTCTGTGGAATGTCACATCAAAAACTATTCGGCAGGATGAAATCATATCGTGATGGTGGAAGTGAGGTCAATCGTGTAATTATTGGTGGAAGTGAGGTCAATCATGTAATTATTGGTGGAATTGAGGTCAATCGTGTAATTATTGGTGGAAGTGAGGTCAATCATGTAATTATTGGTGGAAGTGAGGTCAATCATGTAATTATTGGTGGAAGTGAGGTCAATCGTGTAATTATTGGTGGAAGTGAGGTCAATCATGTAATTATTGGTGGAATTGAGGTCAATCGTGTAATTATTGGTGGAAGTGAGGTCAATCGTGTAATTATGACCAGACTTTCATAAATTCTACAAACTGTTGGAACAAGTACAGAATGTATATTATCAGGCTGGTAGATGACATAGTCAAAAACACTAAAATTTTGTTTTATCTTCATAAGACATATATACTTTCAGTGATTAGACCTGAACATGTCAACACTGAAAAATGTCCTGTCACTACTCTCAACCCTGTGGAAAATTAAAAATGAGGAAACAGACAAGTTTTAATTTATCCTCGTTTGTGTTGAATCCACTGTAGGTTAACATCAATGTGGGTAGACTAGTTTATTATATAATCATACCAATGCTATATTAGACATTGTGTTTCTTAGGACAGACACTTAACACAGGCATATCTCCCCTTGACCCAGGTCAAATTGGGTACCAGCACTAGTGTTACAGTATAATTATTCTCCTGCAACAAACGAGCCTCTCATCCCACAGGTGACGTTCATCAGCTGCTCTAATTCATGACTAGAAACTCGGATAAGTTCCAGCTCCATGGGCCATAAAGGCCTTGAAAGACCTTTTCTGTTATATTACATACCATGGTACCGTCATTTTGCAAAGTTAATTTCTCTCCAATTTATCAATATTTGTGGATATGGTTGATGCATTTAAGTAATTTTTCTTTGATAAGGAGAAACACATTTTTTCCCCTCCAAAGTTAAGAAATAGTTTTGTCAAACGAAGAAAAAACAAAAGATAACAACTCTATGTCATACCTGAAAACAGGATAAAAACACAACAACGATTGATTTACAGTTAAAATTGATGATAAAGCAGAGAATCAAGGGGACAGAAGTGGCACAAGCCAAGTTATTTTACTGGACCTTTTTGTCTTTTCCCTTTGTCTGAAATTCAATTCTGTTCTCTAAAGAGAATGTTGGTCATAACATTTTATTCTTAATTTGAATAAAAAATATAGTACATTAGTCTTTGGCTAAGTGCACTGTCGTTGGGAGACAAGAAAACTGTGCACTTAGATGGACCGTGCACTTATAGCAGGGGTGGATTTAAGCCTAAACACCTAGAGGGACACTGTAATAAATGGTAATAAGAAGGAATAACAAATCAACGAATATGACGCCACAAGCACTTTATTTTCCTTTATGTGTAGAGGAATTGAGCTCGTTTGGTCTTCAATGATGCTAATCGATTGATGTCTCTTTGGTTTTAAGTATTCATACTCCTTATTAAACCCTTGTGAACTGACATTTAAAACAATTAAAGCATTAAGTCGATCCTGTCCCATAGTGTTTTGGATATATGTTGTTATTCGTTCGTCATATATTTGACAGCATTGACCATATGGGTTGAACTACATTGATACTTTTTTATTAATCTTAACCTTTTCATTCAAATGTTTCATGTCTGCGTGACCACTTTGTGACCAAATGTTATTGCTTCCAAATAATAAACAATAGAAGCAAAAGAAGCACTTTTTTATTCTACGCTAATAGTCGACCATTTGACAGTATCATACGTAGACGGGTTGATGAGGTCCTAAATGTTTTATTTGTAGCTTATCTTCATCCTTCAAACTCTTGAAGATTTTTTTAAAACGAAAATCTATCTCATTCACGATTAAATTCATAAATACAGTAATTACATTAATCATTAGGAGCACACAGATCAATAAATTATTATAAATTTATCCACGATAAGGCTCTACAGTAACAAGTACCTTTTCACTGCCTTGATCTGTTTGTGATTAGATCTACATACAAACAATTATTGACTAGGCAGTTGTGCTGGGAATTACGCTGGCAGGTAAAAGTAAATTATCAATATCAATCTTTTTTTCAATTCTGAATTTCGAAATTTCAAAACGTTTAATATAAAACTTAAAGACTGATGATTTTAATTGATATTAGTATATAAATCGATGTTAATCCATAAAATGTTAATATACATGAGCAAAGCTTAAAGACTAGGCTTAAAATTGTAAGCCAGACAAATAAAATACATAAGTTTTGCCAGTTTTCATTTACGTAGTGAAGATGATCAACATTTGAGGACACAAACTCTAAAATGTCCCCCTCTAAAATTAAACTCACTGTCACCACTTGTTTGGCGTGTGCCGTCACCTGCCCGTCGCATCCGTGATACCGCTTACAGGTTTTGTCTAACTACTACTACTACTAGATCTATTATACGAGAACTAGCACTGAAGGTTTTCAGGGCCTTCAATGAATTATGAAGATGTAATAAACATTGGTTATTAAATTGTTGATCTGTCAGGGAGGACACTGTCCTGTATGTTCATATGTTAGATCCGCCCCTGTCATAGTGATGCGATTTAGTGACATCAGTAGGGGACAATGCGTGTCTCTATTGTTGTGTTGAACAATATGATAGAGACGTGTCGTGGCTGGCATTCTTCACTTCACGTATCGTCCGTGCCTGCAGGGTAAGTTTGTTTGTTTGTTTCTTTGAAATTTACCCCGTCCACCATTGTGGTGATCTCAGACGTTGACACCAACTGGCAAAGAGTGGGTGTCACTGTCACTGGAGTCTCTACTCAGATGTTAAGCGCACCAGGTCCTCTATCAAATGTTCACAGTGAAAACCATAAGTGGTAACTGTGAATGAAACGCCATAGGGTTGTGGACACAAGAGCGAATGAGAATGGATCTATCAATTGTCAATTTTGGCTTGGATGAAACCAATCCCAACAACAAGTAGATCTAGATCTACAAAGAAGGTGGTGGGAATATCCCGAAAGATATTTGCACCAGGTGGTGGAAATATCCCAAAAGATATTTGCACCAGGTGGTTGAAATATCAAACAAGTAATCTTACCGGGCAAATATTTTTGGTGATATTTGCACCACCTTGTGCAAATCTTCACTTTGTAAGAAATAACCACCAAAGTCTACTACATGCATTGTCATGATGAATGCAATTTGTTGTCGTTTCTCAGGGAAGCAGGCCACCAAGTGGAAAAGCCGCCCCAGTGCACAACAAGGTCAGACCATCTTCATCCAGGCCAGAAAAGGTGACGTGCCTCTTACATCTCATGCAGACAATTTATCATATAAAGTGTGGAACAGCTTGATTCTTTGAACATTTACACAGTGATTAGGATGATATATTCTCCTTATTGACTGTTATTAGCATACCTATAATTGATAGACATATTATACATATGTATGTTTATAGAATTCATCTTACTTTACAGGTAAAAACAGAATCAAAGCCCAAACCAAGACCTTTGATAAGAACTTCAAGGTAAACAAAAAACCCAAAGAATATGTCCAGCTGTCGATCTCTAATTCTTAGTGGTACAAATTTGTCAGGAAAATCTGAATATAATATTCAAGAATCATCACTTGTATGATCTGTAAAAGACAGAAAGAAAAGAGATAAAAAGATGCACAGAAGAAATCAACTCCATTGATTTCATTCCAGGTTAAGAGCAAGACAGAATTGACAAGTGAAACATGCATTTGAATTTCCATGTAAAGCAAAATGCATAAGTGATCAAAATCATTTCCACCATAACACTCCTCAAATAAGTTTTCTTTTTTCTTTAGCAGATATCAAAGATATGCAAATGGGATATCAGTTATTGTATTAGACGATAATATTGGATCAAATTCTTTTTATGCATTCCCCTTGAGAATGTTTTGTTCAAGATTTTACAGGGACAAAATAGAAAAGATAAAAAAAGGGAGAGAAAAAAGGACAAGACGAAACAAAAAATGTAAAAAAAAATAAGAACTGTTTGTAAAGTTACATAAATGAGAACTTACCTGTGTAATAAAGGTGCTCAAAAACAATCAAGCAGTACAATTAACCTCTCTAATAAGGAAATCACGGTGGAACGTAAAATTGTCCCGATTTGCCGGGTTTCCCAATTACCCAGGGACCTAGTGATTTTGGTTCTCTCTCTCTCTCTCTCTCTCTCTCTCTCTCTCTCTCTCTCTCTCTCTCTCTCTCTCTCTCTCTCTCTCTCTCTCTCTCTCTCTCTCTCTCTCTGTCTCTGTCTCTCTCTCTCTCTCTCTCTCTCTCTCTCTCTCTCTCTCTCTCTCTCTCTCTCTCTCTCTCTCTCTCTCTCTCTCTCTCTCTCTCTCTCTCTCTCTGTTTATTAGTATGTCTGTCTGTCTCTGTCTCTCTTCCTCTCTTTCTCTCTGTGCCTATCTGTTCATCTGTCTCTTTGTCTCTGTCTCTGTCTCTCTCTCTCTCTCTGTCTCTCTCTCTGTCTTTGTATCTTTCTCCCTCCCTCCCTCTCATTCATCCATGGTGTCACTCACAGTCAAGCTTCATTGAATGGTAGAAAGGTGAGACAGACAATCAAGAATGCATGGGAGATTGTTAAATGTCCTCACGGCTGCACCCTTGTGATTGACAGGTTAAGGCTATGTCAGGACAAGAGTCTGCTTTCTTAGCACCGCCCCTTTCAACATGTATTGTATTGTTAACTTGACAATAAATGCCTGATTTATTGTACAGATTAGCGGGAATTTTTTCCCGTTCAGAGATAAAATATGTAGAAAAATTCCATTCCCTGAGATTTCTCTCTGATTGGCTGGGTTTCCCGATTCCCCAGGTTCCCGATTAGAGAGGTTCCCCTGTAATACATAATACAGATAAGAGTAAAAGTAAAGTAAAGTTCCTTCAAGGCTGGAGCTTATCCCAGTTTCTATAACATGAAATGGAACAGATGATAACAATGGCCTCCTGGATAGGACGCTAGTCTGATGCAGGTTTTTGCTCCCAAGCTAGTGCTTATACTCATTTGCACTTGGAGTGATTGAGGAAAATGAGTATTAAGTGCTTTTTCCAAAGAACACAATATTAGAACTAGCTTTGCCAGGATTCAAACCTGAGACCTCATCATCCCAAGTCTGGCAGCCTAACGACTCATCCACCGACGACACAATACTGATAAGAACTATATCAATATTTTAATTTCACTTTGTGCTGATTTCCATAACTAATGTTATAAAATGCATGTTTTATCGACATGTATAATTTTTATTTAAGCACAGCAATGATTTAAAGTTGTCCTTTTCTTTCTCTCAATCCAGTCACATGTAGTGCAAGACAAATTGACCCAATTAAAAACGAAAAAAGAAATGAGAAATATACATAAGACTGCAGGTCTACAAGAAGCAGAGTAACAAATTATCACAATGATAATTCAAACTAATAATGCCAACCAAAACGAACAAATACTACTACAAAAGAATAAATTAGATAAAATGGTGGCACAAAAAAGGAGCTAAAATGGTGTTAAGGGGAGTAGATTAGCACACATGGGAGGTTTAAAATCATGCTTTTAGACAATTTATGAGGAACTTTATTTTGAGCTTGAAAACAACTTTTCCGTAATTGTTGCTGGCTCTTGACAGTCTTTCAGATATTGACAAAGTCAGTTGCAAGTCTCGACATCATGATACCTCAAGTGCACCGAAAAGTAAGTTCATTATTATATATTGATTTAAATGTATGCGACGCCAAGTCTGTTTTATTGAAGAGATAATCCTTATTGATTTTTTAATAAGTCTGATAGAGTATATTATCAGTACAATATTTGAGAAGGAATAAAGCAAGTGTGCGGTGGGGGGGAGGGGAAGGGTGAGGGGGGAGGGATTGATATTTTTAATGTCATGAACAATAGACGTGATCAAGCTGTTTTGTATAGAGTATAAAAGAAAACTCTTTTGTTGGAGTGAAACATTGAGACTGTTTCTTATATGGAAGAAATGTAATGAATTTGTTATCTTTTTAACATTGAGAGGAAAAATAGTACATTTTTTCATAAGCAATACAAAATTGGTACCTATATAATAATAATATATTGATATTACTAAATATCCATCCCTGCAATAAAAAATGGAATCAGTCAAACGTGTTTTTACAGCAGCTTGTTTATTGTGTGTAGAATGTTTCAGACATTCAGCAAAGCTTCCACCAACAGGCTCTAGACCCACTGCTAAGTCAGCGGCAAATGATAGAAAACCTGTTGTCATCACCACAGTCCGACCACAGGTAAGGAATAAACATCTTTTAGTTGCAACAAATCCAGGAGTAGAATCCCAATGAAATATAATCTCCTTAAATTTATTATAATGACGAATGTTAGAAAATTAAAACAAAAACTAAAAAAAAAAAAAAAGAACCCAAATGAACCAAAACCAGAGAGAGGCAATATTTCTATTTATCTTTCAAGCCTGTTACCAAGAGAGAGGCAATATTTCTATTTATCTTTCAAACCTGTTACCAAGAGAGAGGCAATATTTCTATTTATCTTTTAAGCCTGTTACCAAGAGAGAGGCAATATTTCTATTTATCTTTCAAACCTGTTACCAAGAGAGAGGCAATATTTCTATTTATCTTTCAAATCTGTTACCAAGAGAGAGGCAATATTTCTATTTATCTTTCAAACCTGTGACCAAGAGAAAGGCAATATTTCTATTTATCTTTCAAACCTGTTACCAAGAGAGAGGCAATATTTCTATTTATCTTTCAAGCCTGTTACCAAGAGAGAGGCAATATTTCTATTTATCTTTCAAGCCTGTTACCAAGAGAGAGGCAATATTTCTATTTATCTTTCAAACCTGTTACCAAGAGAGAGACAACATTTCTATTTATCTTTCAAGCCTGTTACCAAGAGAGAGGCAATATTTCTATTTATCTTTCAAGCCTGTTACCAAGTAAGAGACAATATTTCTACCTATCTTTCAAACCTGTTACAGAGAGAGGCAATATTTCTATTCATTTTTTCATCAATATTCATTTTCTGGATCTGGATTATTAAGATGCAATAGGCAAAATTTGCCCATCCCCGTAGATTCTCGAATACAATAGATTTAACAGTCACATAATCATACACCCATAAAAAATAAAGCTTTAGTGAAAATCTATACAGTACTACAGTTCATGACGGCGTCTGGAAGATTGTTCCCCTCTGTGATGGTTTTGGGGATGATAGTGTGTTTGCATGAGTTAAATTGTGTTTGTGGTTGTGTTATTGTTCACAATGATAGCCTCATGTTTCGTGTGTCTTTAGTTTTTGTTTGAAGTAGTCTGGAATTGGGGCTCATCTACTGCCTCCTTTAATGCATTTGAAAAAATGTTTTAAACAGTTGTACCCTCTGCGTGTTTCCAATGTTTGCCATATTAGTCTATGCAGAGCTTCTATCACGTCTCCTGGTTCTCAAGACTGACAGTTGGTGGCAAATTGTTCACATTTAGGGTAAGGGCTATGGTAAGATTAGGGTTAGGCAGCTCTTCTTTACACTTTTTCAATTTTTATGATATTTTCTGGAGGTGAGGGTTCCATGCTCCACTAGCGCATTCCAAAATGGGCCTTAATAGAGTAATGTACGCTTGTGATTTTATTTTTTGCCAACGCAGAGGTCGTGGGTTCGATCCTCATAGTGGCCATGATTTCTTTCTATCTATTCCTTGTCTTTGTCCCTCTTGGGCTTTGATATAATTCAATGTCATTTCCTTCACTCAGGTTAATATAATTCAATGTCATTTCTTTCACTCAGTTGGGTTAATATGATTCAATGTCATTTCCTTCACTCAGTTAGGTTAATATAATTCAATGTCATTTCTTTCACTCAGTTAGATTAATATAATTCAATGTCATTTCCTTCACTCAGTTAGGTTGATATAACTCTGAGCCGACAATTTGCGTCATCTTGATTGATAAAATAAGAAACTAGTCCATTTGAAAACTGATACCAGCCCATTGTTTTGTTTTGCAGTCAAGTTTCACAACACCCAGCTCCCTTCACTGCAAAGAAATGCAGTCAAAGATGTCTTCATTGGGACTCAATGTTGATTCAGATGTTTTAGAAAGGTACAATTTGGGTATTTGTAACATTGGATTATACAACATTATCCTCATTAAGTTACTATAAAATAATCATTAGATAATTGTAAAACATTTTTTTAGATTACGTTATTATCTTTCTACATTGTATCAGGTCTTTCACTATAGAAGAATCAAATTCTTTCAAGCTTTACATCAATGTACTGTATAAGTTATTGCTTTCCAATAATTCTGTGATGTCATGCATGACAAAAAGTATGTCGCCGAAGTAAATAGATGTTAATTTAAAGATAATTCTTTGCTTATGACATGACAGTGAAAGTGGAAAGGTTAGTGTAGCTGTAATCACTGGTCACAATGCCTTAAAATTTGGCAAGTATTTGTTCAAGAAAAGGCTCAAAGCTCACCACTAAAAGCCAGTGGTACTGCTTAGCTCAGGGGTTCCCAAACTGTGGGTCATGAGTCTTTTTCTGGGGTCATAATGCGTCTAACTCAGAAGCTCACCACTAAAATGCAGTTGTATGGTTAAGCTCAGGGGTTTACCAAACTGTGGGTCATGAGTCTTTTTCTGGAGTCATAGAGGTCTAACTCAGAAGCTCACCATTAAAACTCAGTTGTACTGTTTAGTTCAAGGATTTACCAAACTGTGGGCCATGAGTCTTTTTCTGGGGTCATAGAGGGTCTAACTGTATGTACATTCAGCAATTGAAAACTGGTATGTTTTCAGAATGTTTATAAATTTGGGGGACCTGATAGATTTGCTACTACACTAGTTTCCGCCTAAGTGCCCTGGTGCTCGGGAAGCAGGGAAAGCGGGCACTCAGCCGGAGCGGCATACAGACAACATTGCCCTGTGAGGTTCGGAGGACCTTTCGTTTTCATGAAATCTTAAATTGCAGTGAACATGATAAAAATTGAAGATGTTTAAATATATAAGCATGTACTCACTGATTGCGTGGGCGAATTTAGGCAATCAGAAATGACTGCTCTCATTAGATTCCATAATTTAAAAATCCCTTTTATGATTCCGACTCATGTTGCCTTCATCGGCAAGATTAATGTAACCACTCTTTACTGCCAGACAGTGATCATTCAGTCGTGACAGAATGGGACTGGATTACATTGTGCAACGTTCCGCATCACTGAACATATCTGTAACTCACTGCTCCACCCCATCACCTACTTTGACGTGTTTGATTGGCTAATCTGTTGGTCATACATTTTAGACTATCATTCGTTAGCCCCCATGCAAGGCCACACACAGGCTTCATACCGTCCCGAGTCATTGAACATGGATCATCGAGGTCCAACTCATCGCTCTATTTCCTCGCCTGCTTTGAGGCTTTTGATTGGCTGATTAGTTACCCGTTTATAGTACACATGTAACAAAGAGGTGGGATTTACTTTGAAATGAGCAATAACAGCGACCTACAACGTGTCTATGAACTAAAGATTGACATGAGTAATTTTATGCAAATTTAGTTGGCATTTCTCGTCTTTTTTACTGACAAGTTGCCGACATACTGGGCACTCCGGCAACAGAGAGTTTTTGTGGGCGGGCATACAGAATGACGATTTTGATAGGAAAAATTTGGTTTCGTCAGAAATGCGGGCACTTAGACAAAACCGGCCTTCAGGCAGAGGGCACTCTTGTGAAAACTATGGTACTACTGAAGGTGGTCACGTGCTGGAAGAATGTGGGGATCCCTGTTTTAGTTGTTCCTTTCTATATTCCATTTTAAAATTGTTCTGTTTACTGAAAGAAAAGAAAAATGCACACACCCAAAAACTGCTTGAATTTTACACGTAAACTTTACATTTCAGGGCACTCTTCCCACCATCAGGAAACACCATTTACTATGATGTGCCTGGAGATTTACCCCAAATCCAACAGATGGGTAAAGATTCGTTCTTTCTTTATCAGCTCCCATTCTACCTTCCGGTGTATGGGTTTTAGATGCCCGAAATGATCTTTCTTCAGACTGCCTGTCCTGACATGCCTAAACCATCTCAGTTGATTTATTTCTATCTTACTTTTTATGCTATCTGCTTTGGTTGAATCTCTTATTGTTGTGTTTCTGATTTTGTCTCTTTTAGTTTTCCCTACTACTCTTCTTAGATATTTCATTTCGGCTGCCTGCACTCTGCTGTATTTTCTACTGTCTAAGGTCCAGGTTTCACTGCCATAGAGGAGAGTAGGACAATAAACTGTGTTGTATACTGTCATTTTTTTGTTGTTGACAATTCTTGTTTACCTACAAATGCCTTTCCTAGATGGTTCTATTTTGCATTTGCCTTTTGAATTCTCTGGCTGATTTCTTCCCTTAATTTTCCCTCTGAGTTAATCATTACTCCTAAGTAATTGCAGCTTCAAACTTGTTTTAAATTCTCCCTGCCTAATTTAAGATTTTGTGTTTTAGCTTCCTAGTTACTAGCATTGTTTTGGTTTCTTTGCATTTACTCTCATTCCTCTTTTATTTTAATTCACTATTCATTATGTTGATATTTGACTGGAGGTTTCTTTCTGATTTTACAAACAGAACTAAATCATCAGCAAATGAAAGCATTGATACATTTACTGGTTTGATGGGTAAAGATATTATTAGCTTATTAGATTGAGGTTTACTGATTTGATCCAATCTTATAAAATTTTAAAACACTTTTGTAAATGTAATTAACTTGATATCAGTGATTATCAGCTTAATTCTTTATACCTCAATTTTATTATATTGATATATCTTATAACTTACATTGTGATTGAACTCTTTCCCTACTTCAAGCTGGAAAAATCGGCCTGGCACCATTTATTTTGGCTTGACTTTGAGCCCCTAGAATTGGCTTGATAAATCTATTTTCTTATCCAATCCCTTTATCCCGGTGTTTTATTCAGTGACTTTAAACTACTTCATGGAGTCAGTTTAACAGTGTCTTTTACAAAAAGCAATCTGTTTACAGGTTTTGAATGAATCTTTCTGTTGATTTTTTGTCACTCATCTGTTTGTTTGCATCTTTTCTTGAAAATGGGCAGGGCGTGTCCATGTCCAGGCACAACCAATCAGGGACTCTAGCTCAATAAACAGGGATTGAGTTGCAGGCTAAAGGGCTTTGGTTGACCAAAGGCTAAGGGAGTTAACCCTGACAGAAAATAACAACCTGCTGCCTTGCGGAGCTGGTTTTGAGCAACCAAAGGCTAAGGGAATTAACCCTAACAGAAAATAACAAGGCCGGTTTGAGGGAGAGCCTCAAGGTGGCAGCCTCACCATCTACCTAGGGTACAGTGGGCCAATCCTGCTTATCCAAAACCAAAGTGATTCAAAGAAATATATGCAATGATATACCCAGCTTGAACTTTTGAAGACGACTCTGGAAAAAGAACACGGACTGTAATTTTTGGAACATGGAATGTTAGGGCAATTAATGGAAAAGAGTTAAAATTAGCTGAAAAAATGGAAAAATTCAAAGTAGACATTTTGGCTATTACAGAAACAAAGAAAGAAGGACAAGGAATAGAAAATCTAAGACCAAATCATACTTTAATCTTCTCAGGAGTAGATGTCAAAGATAAAGCTAGAGCAGGAATAGGTCTCCTAATGCATAAAAGGCAAGAACTGCTACTAGAAAGTTGAAATTTATAAGCCCACGGCTATTAGAGGTAAATATTAAACCAAAAGGAAGAGAAACTAAATTATTAATAGCTTATGGACCAAACGAAGATGCCACCAAAGAAGAAAAAGATATCTTCGAAAATGATTTACAAATAGCTGCAGAGATAAAGATAGAAGGAAGAGTTGAGAATTAATCCATGGAAATAAAATCGTCATTATTATTAAGACTATTATCATAATTATGATTTTGTGCTGTTGTAGTCATTATTATTTGAATACTGATAGCAAAACACCAATAAACAGGCACATATATGAATTCAGCCAAGAAACCAGCGGTTGGTTCTCAGTGTAGATCAGTGCTTCGTAACCTTGTTGGAGATGCTAACTCTGAAAGTTTCATACTTGCATTCGCCAAACCTTTCATGATTGGAAAAATAATGAACACACACACACACACACACACACAGGGTTACAGTATGTGTATGTGTGTGTGTGTATGTGTGTGTGCTTTGACCTCTGCCAAGTCTCCGAGACTGACTCACCGAACCCCAGGGGTTCCATCGAATCCAGGTTAAGAACGATGGCGTAGAGAGCTGCTTTTCTCTTAACCTGCGTTGTTGAATTAGAAACACCAAACAAAAGCCTTGCCATGACATAACGTCCAAGTTTCTAGTCTAAGTATCAAAAGTCAATTTCATTCTCCTTTGACTCACCGTAAGAACTGGCTCTCATTATCTGAGTGTTATTGTCAGCACACACAATTTTTAATAAGAAATCCAGTTTTAGAATCTAGTCTTGATTTTAAAAACAGTGTATTTTATTTCATTTCAAAAGTTTTTCAGTGCTATTGCTTATTTTTTTATTTTTATTTGATGTTTGTTCCATTTCTTTTTGTAAGTAAAGTGAAATTCCTTCAAGGCCAGTACAACCCATAAAGCCAAAGCTTATCCCAGTTTTTTTCTTAGCGTGAAAGGCAACAACTGACAATAGCTCCTAGACAGGGCGCTAGTCTGGTGCAGGTTTTTATTCCCGAGCTAGTGATCGTACCCATTTGCGCCTGGCTCGAGTGGGGAAAAAGTGCCTTCCCCAAGGAACACAGCGCTTCAGACCTAATTTTGCAAGGATTCGATCCCTGGACCTTATAATCCAAAGCCAAGCAGTCTTATCACTCAGCAACCAACATCACATTCCGGGTCATTTTGTACCAGGGTAAAATGAATGCAGGTGGTGTTCAATGTTTTGAATTAAAATTGAAACACAGTTTCACATAGGAAGGGGACTTTCCCATTCATTTCCAGATTCCACATATTTCCCCCATAATTTACTAGAAAAAGCAGATCACTTACATACATATATATACATATATATATATATATATATGTATATATATATATATCACCATTTTTGTATTCTTCCTGCCAGGCTTTTGTCTCATTACAAGTACTGGCTGCCTGAGGACTACAAGCGAATTAAACTGATGGAGAAGAGATTGGGTGCGTGTGTAATATAACTGTGATTTTGTGTTTAACTGATGTGTAAGCTTAAACATAGACAATACTGTAAGTTTTGTAAATATTAAAAGCAAATAATAAAAGATAAACATTGATTCATAGTCCGTATCCATGCACAAGTGCAGGCTCCCTGACTGTACATCATTTATCCCCAGTGCGCTGTTTCATTCAGGATCGTTCTCAACAACTCCTGGGGAGTATACAGTATACTAGCCTCTTACTAACAGACTAACATACTGACAGGTCTTTCTCTACTTATATAGATGGCTTCTAATTCATACCTTTTCACCGATAAGATCTTTCTCTACCTATAGAGATGGCTTCTCATTCATGCTTGAATGGAGTGAGAGGAAAACAGAATGAAATGCCTTTGCTAAGAGTACAATGTCATGAAAAAATGCCCAACCTGGGTGAGTCAAGTCATTTGAACCAGTTTTTGTAGTGATTACAAACTCACAATGCTACGGTTTGAGCCCCGCCAACGGTTGAAAAGTTTTCTCAAGTTTTTTCAAGCAAAATCTTCCCCGCCTGGTCCAGGTAGGTGGATCGACACCTAGTCCCATTGGAGACGGAGGATAAAAAGGAGATCCTGTGTGCAAATCACAACACTCTGTGCACGTTAAAGATCATTGCTGTTTACAGGGCAGTCTGGGCAAAATTAAAAATCCTACTAAAAACCCCCAGATCACCTTAGTTGTGGATAGGGGTAAATCAAATCAAATCAAATCAAATCAAATCAAATCAAATCAAATCAAATCAAATCAAATTAAATCAAATCATATTAAATCAAATCAAATCAAATCAAATCAAATCAAATCAAATTAAATTAAATCAAATCAAATCAAATCAAATCAAATCAAATTAAATCATAGTATGTTTAATGTCACCATTGTATGCTTCTAATTTCAGTCTCTTTCTTTGATCCCTTTGTCTAGTCTCAGATTTCTCACCCTCACATACACAACATCATGCTGTCAAAGCTGCCTGATAATATCTCTTAGATTGCCAGAGGGCTGGATTCAATTCTCTGAAAATATGAATACATTTCCCATCTCCACTGAAAATTACTTTTTTAGAAGGTAGAAGAAGAAAGAATACCCTTACGAAATCTTACTGTTATCATGCATATGTAGATACTCTGAATTACCAGGAAATAGTCAGAACTACTGAGGTACAGAGGAAGTTGATGACACCAAAGAATTTCTCATATAGTCAATATTCATTGAAGATATTTCAAATTTAGGTTTTATGCAAAAAGAACGAAAATAAAAAACAACAATAAAAAACCCCCAAAAAAACAAAATACCCAGCCAATCAAACATCCTTCAAAGAAAATTAAATTGTAAAACAAAACCATGTTGATAAAACCCAAAACCGGTAAGAAATCATTTTTTTTTTCATAGCTGTATGCGTAATGCCTCTGATGTCTTTATAGTTATCTCCCTTTCTTTCAGCACAAGATGACCACGTTAAATACCTCCAGGAACTAGCTGCCAAGAAGAAAGCAAAGAAAGCGGCAGCAAAACTGAAAGCAAAGAAAGGAAAAGAGAAAAAATTAGACAGAAGAAATTCCGTCTTTAAAGCATCAAGCTGTCTACTAATGTCTCTAAAATTGATAAATTTGTCTAGGGATTCAGGGCATCCTTTTTGTTTTGTAGAGAGGGCAGGGTAGAGGAGAGACCCATGGAGAGAAAAAAAGAAAAAAAGAGAGAGAGAGAGAGAGAGAGAGAGAGAGAGAGAGAGAGAGAGAGAGAGAGAGAGAGAGAGAGAGAGAGAGAGAGAGAGAGAGAGAGAGAGAGAGAGAGAGAGAGAGAGAGGGAGAGAGAGAGAGAGAGAGAGAGGGAGGGAGGGAGGGAGGGAGAGGAGGGGAGGGAGGGAGAGAGGGAGGGAGGGAGGGGGAGGGAGGGAGGGAGGAGGGAGGGAGGGAGAGGGAGAGGGAGAGAGAGAGAGAGAGAGAGAGAGAGAGGGAGAGGGAGGGAGGGAGGGAGGGAGGGAGGGAGGGAGGGAGGGAGGGAGGGAGGGAGGGAGGAGAGGAGAGAGAGAGAGAGAGAGAGAGAGAGAGAGAGAGAGAGAGAGGAGAGAGAGAGAGAGAGAGAGAGAGAGAGAGAGAGAGAGAGAGAGAGAGAGAGAGAGAGAGAGAGAGAGAGAGAGAGAGAGAGAGAGAGAGAGAGAGAGAGAGAGAGAGAGAGAGAGAGAGAGAGAGAGAGAGAGAGAGAGAGAGAATGAGACAGAGAGACAAACAGACAGAGAGACAAACAGACAGAGATGGACAGACAGACAAAGGCGGAAGCAGAAAGAGAGACAAACTGATAGACAGTGATGTGGAAACAAACAGAAAGAGACAGACAGACATAGTAAGACACATGCAAAGATAGACAGATGAAGACAACATTTGTAGACAGAGAGACAGAAACTACTAGAACAAGACAAACAGTTGGACACAACTCGTTACAATTGTTTTTTGAGCAGGAAATTTTGACTTTAGGGTCTGGTTGTTCTTTATTCCTTCAAATGATGTAGTTAGGTCGTAAACATTTTTGATTTACTCTTCTTATTCCAAACAACTATTCCATGTTTTCTTTCTTGAGTTGCCTTGACCTTTAAATTGTCCATAAATTGTAAGTTTCATAGAAAAGTATCAAGGGATTTGGGAATTTCCATGTCATAATATACGTTTGTTAGTAAACTACACAAAGATAACTCTAAACTCTTTGTGATTGTTGTCTAGACATGACACCATAGGCTTTATTTTTCCTCCCGAACATATTGCCATAAGGTTTTCCATAAGATTTTGCTTGACTAATATTATATTATTATTATTATTATTATTATTATTATTATTATTATTATTATTATTATTATTATTATTATTATTATTATTATTATTATTATTATTATTATTATTATTATTATTATTAATATTATTATTATTATTATTATTATTATTATTATTATTATTATTATTATTATTATTATTATTATTATTATTATTATTATTATTATTATTATTATTAATGTTATTGTTATTATTGTTGTTGTCAACAAGACATTTATTTGTCTTGAATTTAGACACTCAAAAGAAATATGGACACATTTTAAAGTCCAGAACGACTCACATCTTGTAGGTACAAATTGTCTTATGTTATTTTGTTTTGTTTTGCTTCACGTTTTCTTTAATGTTTTGTGTAGACTTTCTTTCAGATTATGTAGATTTTGTCTTGTACCACCTTTTTCATTTTCGTTTTGCTCAATCTTTGGGTTTTTTAAGTGTCTCTTTGTGTTTATTTTATTGTTATTCATAGTTTTGAGGTTTTCTTTTTCATAAAACACCAACTGACTGCAAAATAATGACAAAGAAATGCCAAAGAAATCATATTTGCTACAATTATATTTTATACAAAAACAGCCATATTGCATTACTGCTGTTTATATTGTTTATTTAATCCAAATGTACAGAAATGAAATTTATTTTGAATTCAATTATGACAAATCGACATAAGGTGGTCTATTTTAAAAGTCTCTATGTAGACTCACATTTGAATGTTCAAAGTTGTGTCTGATCGATCCAGCCATCTATATACATGTGCAATGAAATAAATAAAACCTTTTTTCTTTTCTTATCTTATTTGAACCTGAAATTAGCTCTGCATCAAAACGATAACAATTTTACATTAAGTTTTTTGCTAATTGTGTGGTGATATTACATTTAGTTAATTTTTTGTTCAGATTTTAAAAATATTCTGTAATATGCAATCCAGTTTTACTTTCATTACTACGTTGTAACTCATTTGTTGAGAAAAGATGAAATTTTGTTTTAGAAAGAAAGAAGATTTAAGTTAAACTTCATTCTTTTCCGTTGTATTTTATAATTGTTGATGTTTTGACTTCTCTGACTTTTTAGAAACTGAACTTTATATAGTGGATATGAAATTTGGCCACATTAGAAACTGAACTTTATATAGTGGATATGAAATTTGGCCACATTATAAGATAAGATAATAAACAATTTAGCAATAAAAATCAAAATTCACAATGGCATGTGATAAAAATTTTGATAAATTGAAATTATAATGGCCTTCAATGTTATTTTACCAAAGATTTTATTTCACTGTGAAAATTTTGCTATTTGATGCTTTGAAGCCTTCCTCCTCTGCCATTCAAGGATTGTCCAATCTGGTCAATTTAAGAAGGTACCTTATTCTTACCTGATAGTAATGATAATGTACAAAGGAAAAAATCAACTCAACTTCAACTTCAGGGTTTTGAAGGCCGTCCATTCCATACATGCCCAAATAGTTAAAAATTGAAGGATTTATTATTTCTAAATACACATTTCAATGAGTTGATTCTTAAAACAAAACAAAGCACAGACCAATTACTTTTGTGGCTGCAACAGTAAGTTTTATTTTTCTACATATTCCAGGTGACAAAAGATCATTTCATATGATATTCCATAATATATAATTTATATTTTTTTCAAAATGAAACTTTTTACATGTCTAATGTTATAGTTTAGTAGCTCTCAAGATGATTAAAATCTGGTCTCTAAGCCGCTAGTCTTGATTGTATTATTTCATTACTGAAATCATTTCTGTTATGAAATCAGTCTTGGGTGTACATTTAGTCAATGTTCTCTGTAATGGCAAATTAGTCTTGGGTCAAGATAACAATAATAATAATAATAATAATAATAATAATAATAATAATAATAATAATAATAATAATAATAATAATAATAATAATGATAATAATAATAATAATAATAATAATAATAATAATAATAATAATAATAATAATAATAATAATAATAATAATAATAATAATGATAATAATAATAATAATAATAATAATAATAATAATAATAATAATAATAATAATAATAATAATAAATAATAAAAATAATAATAATAATAAACTTTACTGTCCAAAATTGGCACATCATTTTGATCACATCAGTAGTTAAAACCCAAGTGTATAACTAATAAACGAATAAGATTCAAAGTAAAATTATTTCATAAGAGGTCACATATTAAGTTAAAATTGTGTGGTATATGAAGCTATTAGGCTAATTTGAATACATGTACATATATGTATATATGTACACATGTATGTATGCGGTCATACATAAATACATACGTACATACACACACACTCATACATACATAAATGCATACATACATACATACACACATACATGCACACATACATACATACCTACAAATAAATATACGTACATGCACACATACATACAAGCGTACATACATACATACATGTTTATATACATACATGTAGAAGAGTATGGGTTAAATATAAGATGTATAATGACATTAAGATAATGATGATAGTAAACAACGACATTAAAAACAACAACAACAATCTATAGTAAACAACGACATTAACAACAACAACAATAGTAAAACAACAACAGTCTATAGTAAACAACAAAGACATTAACACAACAACAGTCTATAGTAAACAACAAAGACATTAACAACAACAATCTATAGTAAACAACAACGACATTACAACAACAACAACAATCTATAGTAAACAACAAACATTACATTAAAACAACAACACATTAACAATCTATAGTAAACAACAAAGACATTAACAACAACAACAATCTAGTAAACAACAAAGACATTAACAACAACAACAACACATAGTAAACAACAAAGACATTACAACAACAATCTATAGTAAACAACAAAGACATTAACAACAACAACAATCTATAGTAAACAACAAAGACATTAACAACAACAACAACAATCTATAGTAAACAACAAAGACATTAACAACAACAACAACAATCTATAGTAAACAACAAAGACATTAACAAAACAACAACAATCTATAGTAAACAACAAAGACATTAACAACAACAACAATCTATAGTAAACAACAAAGACATTAACAACAACAACAACAATCTATAGTAAACAACAAAGACATTAACAACAACAACAATCTATAGTAATCAACAAAACAACAAAAGTAAACAACAAAGACATTAACAAAACAACAACAACAATCTATAGTAAACAACAAAGACATTAACAACAACAACAATCTATAATAGTAAACAACAAAGACATTAACAACAACAACAATCTATAGTAAACAACAAAGACATTAACAACAACAACAATCTACAAAGTAAACAACAACAACAATCATTAACAACAACAACAACAATCTATAGTAAACAACAAAGACATTAACAACAACAACAATCTATAGTAAACAACAAAACATTAACAACAACAACAACAACAATCTATAGTAAACAACAAAGACATTAACAACAACAACAACAAAACAATCTATAGTAAACAACAAAGACATTAACAACAACAACAACAATCTATAGTAAACAACAAAGACATTAACAACAACAACAATCTATAGTAAACAACAACAACATTAACAACAACAACAATCTATAGTAAACAACAACAACAACAACAACAATCTATAGTAAAACAACAAAACATTACAACAACAACAACAATCTATAAACAAAACAACAACAACATTAACAACAAAGACATTAAACAACAATCTATAGTAAACAACAAAGACATTAACAACAACAACAACAATCTATAGTAAACAACAAAGACATTAACAACAACAACAATCTATAAACAACAAAGACATTAACAACAACAACAATAGTAAACAACAAAGACATTAACAACAACAACAATCATTAAACAACAACAACAACAACAATCTATAGTAAACAACAAAGACATTAACAACAACAACAATCTATAGTAAACAACAAAGACATTAACAACAACAACAATCTATAGTAAACAACAAAGACAAACAGACATTAACAACAACAACAATCTATAGTAAACAACAAAGACATTAACAACAACAACAACAATCTATAGTAAACAACAAAGACATTAACAACAACAACAACAACAACAACAATCTATAGTAAACAAAAGACATAATATAGTAACAACAAACAACAACAATCTATAGTAAACAACAAAGACATTAACAACAACAACAACAACAACAACGACATTAACAACAACAACAATCTATAGTAAACAAAAGACATTAACAACAACAACAATCTATATAAACAACAAAGAACAACAACAAAAAAACAACATTAACAACAACAATCTATAGTAAACAACAAAGTACAAAACAAACAAAGACATTAACAACAACAACAATCTATAGGACATTAACAACAACAACAATCTATAGTAAACAACAAAGACATTAACAACAACAACAATCTATAGTAAACAACAAAGACAAACATTAACAACAACAACAACAACAACAATATATAGTAAACAACAAAGACATTAACAACAACAACAATCTATAGTAAACAACAAAGACATTAACAACAACAACAATCTATAGTAAACAACAAAGACATTAACAACAACAACAATCTATAGTAAACAACAAAGACATTAACAACAACAACAAACAACAACAATCTATAGTAAACAACAAAGACATTAACAACAACAACAATCTATAGTAAACAACAAAGACATTAACAACAACAACAACAATCTAAGTAAACAACAAAGACATTAACAATCTATAGTAAACAACAAAGACATTCTAACAACAACAACAATCTATATATAGTAAACAACAAAGACATTAACAACAACAAAGACAACAAAGACATTAACAACAACAACAACAATCTATAGTAAACAACAAAGAACATTAACAACAACAAACAATCTATAGTAAACAACAACGACATTAACAACAACAACAATCTATAGTAAACAACAAACATTAACAACAACAATAACAACAACAACAATCTATAGTAAACAACAAAGACATTAACAACAACAACAACAACAACAACAACAATCTAACAACAACGACATTAACAACAACAACAATCTATAGTAAACAACAAAGACATTAACAACAACAACAATCTATAGTAAACAACAAAGACATTAACAACAACAACAACAACAATCTATAGTAAACAATAGTAAACAACAAAGACATTAACAACAAAGACAAACAACAACAACAATCTATAGTAAAAACAAAGAAAGACATTAAACAACAACAACAATCTATAGTAAACAACAAAGACATTAACAACAACAACAACAACAACAATCTATAGTAAACAACAAAGACAAACAACAACAACAATCTATAGAAACAACAAAGACATTCTAACAACAAAGACATTAACAACAACAACAATCTATAGTAAACAACAAAGACATTAACAACAACAACAACAATCTATAGTAAACAACAAAGACAAACAACAACAACAATCTATAGTAAACAACAAAGACATTAACAACAACAACAATCTATAGTAAACAACAACAACAACAACAATCTATTGTAAACAACAAGTAAACAACAACAACAACAACAACAAACAACAACAACTAGTAAACAACAACAACAAACAACAACAACAACAATCTATAGTAAACAAAAAAGACATTAACAACAACAACAATCTATAGTAAACAACAACGACATCAAAACAACAACAACAATCTATAGTAAACAACAACAAAGTAAACAACATTAACAACAACAACAACAATCTATAGTAAACAACAACGACATTAACAACAACAACAATCTATAGTAAACAACAAAGACATTAACAACAACAACAATCTATAGTAAACAACAAAGACATTAACAACAACAACAACTATAGTAACAACAAAGACATTAACAACAACAACAATCTATAGTAAACAACAAAGACATTAACAACAACAACAATCTATAGTAAACAACAAAGACATTAACAACAACAACAATCTATAGTAAACAACAAAGACATTAAACAAAGACATTAACAACAACAATCTATAGTAAACAACAAAGACATTAACAACAACAACAATCTATAGTAAACAACAAAGACATTAACAACAACAACAACAATCTATAGTAAACAACAAAGACATTAACAACAACAACAATCTATAGTAAACAACAAAGACATTAACAACAACAACAACAATCTATAGTAAACAACAAAGACATTAACAACAACAACAATCTATAGACATTAAACAACAAAACATTAACAACAACAACAACAACAACAACGATCTATAGTAAACAACAAAGACATTAACAACAACAACAACAATCTATAGTAAACAACAAAGACATTAAACAACAACAACAACAACAATCTATAGTAAACAACAAAGACAAAGACATTAACAACAACAACAACAATCTATAGTAAACAACAAAGACATTAACAACAACAACAATCTATAGTAAACAACAAAGACATTAACAACAACAACAATCTATAGTAAACAACAAAGACATTAACAACAACAACAACAATCTATAGTAAACAACAAAGACATTAACAACAACAACAACAACAACAACAACAATCTATAGTAAACAACAAAACAACAACAACCTTAACAACAACAACAACAATCTAGTAAACAACAAAGACATTAACAACAACAACAATCTATAGTAAACAACAACGACATCAACAACAACAACAACAACAACAACAACAACAATCTATAGTAAACAACAAAGACATTAACAACAACAACAATCTAACAACAACAAACAACAACAATCAACAAAGTAAACAACAACAACAATCTAACAACAAAAATTAACAACAACAACAATTAACAACAAAGACATTAACAACAACAACAACAATCTATAGTAAACAACAAAGACATTAACAACAACAACAATCTATAGTAAACAACAAAGACATTAACAACAACAACAATCTATAGTAAACAACAAAGACATTAACAACAACAACAATATAGTAAACAACAAAGACATTAACAACAACAATAGACATTAAACAACAACAACAACAACAATCTATAGTAAACAACAAAGACATTAACAACAACAACAATCTATAGTAAACAACAAACACATTAACAACAACAACAACAACAACAACAACAATCTATAGTAAACAACAAAGACATTAACAACAACAAAGACATTAACAACAATCTATAAACAACAAAAGTAAACAACAAAGACATTAACAACAACAACAATCTATAGTAAACAACAAAGACATTAACAACAACAACAACAATCTATAGTAAACAACAAAGACATTAACAACA
>JAXRKP010001512.1:15000-35000 GCA_037039925.1 Doris montereyensis | reverse complement strand
ATCTATAGTAAACAACAAAGACATTAACAACAACAACAACAATCTATAGTAAACAACAAAAACATTCACAACAACAACAACAACAACAATCTATAGTAAACAACAAAGACATTAACAACAACAACAATCTATAGTAAACAACAAAGACATTAACAACAACAACAATCTATAGTAAACAACAAAGACATTAACAACAACAACAACAATCTATAGTAAACAACAAAGACATTAACAACAACAACAATCTATAGTAAACAACAAAGACATTAACAACAACAACAATCTATAGTAAACAACAAAGACATTAACAACAACAACAACAATCTATAGTAAACAACAAAGACATTAACAACAACAACAACAATCTATAGTAAACAACAAAGACATTAACAACAACAACAACAACAACAATCTATAGTAAACAACAAAGACATTGACAACAACAACAATCTATAGTAAACAACAAAGACATTAACAACAACAACAACAATCTATAGTAAACAACAAAGACATTAACAACAACAACAATCTATAGTAAACAACAAAGACATTAACAACAACAACAATCTATAGTAAACAACAACGACATTAACAACAACAACAATCTATAGTAAACAACAAAGACATTAACAACAACAACAACAATCTATAGTAAACAACAAAGACATTAACAACAACAATAACAACAACAACAACAACAATCTATGGTAAACAACAACGACATTAACAACAAAAATAACAACAACAACAACAATCTATAGTAAACAACAACGACATTAACAACAACAACAACCTATAGTAAACAACAAAGACATTAGCAACAACAACAACAATCTATAGTAAACAACAACGACATTAACAACAACAACAACAACAAGAATCTATAGTAAACAACAACGCCATTAACAACAACAACAATCTATAGTAAACAACAACGACATTAACAACAACAATAACAACAACAACAACAACAACAATCTATAGTAAACAACAACGACATTAACAACAACAACAACAACAACAACAACAACAATCTATAGTAAACAACAACGACATTAACAACAACAACAATCTATAGTAAACAACAAAGACATTAGCAACAACAACAACAATCTATAGTAAACAACAACGACATTAACAACAACAACAACAACAAGAATCTATAGTAAACAACAACGCCATTAACAACAACAACAATCTATAGTAAACAACAACGACATTAACAACAACAATAACAACAACAACAACAACAACAACAATCTATAGTAAACAACAACGACATTAACAACAACAACAACAACAACAACAATCTATAGTAAACAACAAAGACATTAACAACAACAATCTATAGTAAACAACAAAGACATTAACAACAACAACAATCTATAGTAAACAACAACGACATTAACAACAACAATAACAACAACAACAACAACAACGATCTATAGTAAAACAACAAACGACATTAACAACAACAACAATCTATAGTAAACAACAAAGACATTAACAACAACAACAACAATCTATAGTAAACAACAACGACATTAACAACAACAACAACAACAATCTATAGTAAACAACAAAGACATTAACAACAACAACAACAACAATCTATAGTAAACAACAACGACATTAACAACAACAACAACAACAATCTATAGAGAAACAACAACGACATTAACAACAACAACAACAACAATCTATAGTAAACAACAACGACATTAACAACAACAACAACAACAATCTATAATAAACAACAATGACATTAACAGCAACAACAACAACAATCTATAGTAAACAACAACGACATTAACAACAACAACAACAACAATCTTACAACGTGTAGCACTTTCTCATAAAAGCCGACGAGAGCATGGCAAGAAGGATCTCCCATATCTCTTTCTATTATATTGTTTTAAAGGATTAATCTTCCAGATCTTGTGGAATAACACATTTGAGAGTGAAAAGGGTGGGTATGATCGGTTTTTACTTGATTTATTTTTCTGTAATAAACTTTTGGTAAAGGAGAGATATTGGCAAAATCTTCATTGTACAAAGATATTCCAGAACGAACAATACGAGCCAACCTCTTTTCATTTTGTTTAAGAATGTTACCCCCCCCCGCCAAGCAGTCACGCACCATGTAAGTATACTCTTAATCATCGATCGATAGAAGAGCCATAGAATTTTAGTGTCTAATTTGAGGCTGTGAAGTTTTCATAAAAAAAGTGCCAACGTTGTCGATATTTTTTGAACACTTCTGTACAATGATTACTCCAGGTCAGCTTTTGGTCTACATAAATTCCAAGGTATTTATAGCTCTCAACATTTCAACCTCTTCCCTTTATCATTATTGGACTGATATGTTCTTTCTTACGCCCGAAGTCAATCATTATTTGTTTTTGTTTTATTTACATTAAGGGTGAGGTTGTGGGTGTCACGCCAGTCTGTAAAGTAATTGATTTGTTGCTGGTACTCCAGTTCTGATCTTTCTATGAGACCCTGTATTGTCGAATCATCGGCACACTTTAGCAATTTGACATCATCGGTATCAATTCGACGAGCATGGGTGTATTTTTCGATATTGGTGGTAGGGTAGAGTGAGAGTATAGAGAGTATATTATATTAACACTATTTTTGATATTAGTAATAGGGTAGATAGGAATGATATCAATAATGATGCCCTTCTCTATGGCATAAATACCTCGAAATCGCCAATGCCTCAAAAACAGAAATCTTTAACAAATCGCTTCATTTATCATTCCCAGCTTGTGAACGAAATTTTCAGTAAAAAATTCTAAACAACCTCCTCTTCTCTTACACCATCATCATAGTCGTTAACCTTTTCAAAACATCAGAGCGAATTCAGGCCAGGGAGAAGTGTTCAGGACCACGTATTTACAATTGCAAAGTAATAGAAAACTGTATTGATAGAAAAGCTGACTTACACTTGTTTTTGTTGACTTAAAAAAGGCATTTGAGTCAATGAGAAAAGATGAACTTGAGTCAGTGAGAAAAGATGAACTTGAGTCAGTGAGGAAAGATGAACTTGAGTCAGTGAGGAAAGATGAACTTGAGTCAGTGAGAAAAGATGAACTTGAGTCAGTGAGAAAAGATGAACTTGAGTCAGTGAGAAAAGATGCATTAGGGTCAGTGAGAAAAGATGAACTTGAGTCAGTGAGAAAAGATGAACTTGAGTCAGTGAGAAAAGATGCGTTAGGGTCAGTGAGAAAAGATGAACTTGAGTCAGTGAGAAAAGATGAACTTGAATCAGTGAGAAAAGATGAACTTGAGTCAGTGAGAAAAGATGCATTAGGGTCAGTGAGAAAAGATGAACTTGAGTCAGTGAGAAAAGATGAACTTGAGTCAGTGAGAAAAGATGAACTTGAGTCAGTGAGAAAAGATGCATTAGGGTCAGTGAGAAAGATGAACTTGAGTCAGTGAGAAAAGATGAACTTGAGTCAGTGAGAAAAGATGAACTTGAGTCAGTGAGAAAAGATGAACTGTGACATTCTTTAAAAGAGCATAACGTAGCACAAAATTTGATAAAAAGCCATTGAAAGTTTTCACAAGAAACCAACATGTGCAGTGAGAGTAGCTGGACATTTATGTACATTATTGATATACATATAGGAGTTAGACAGAGCTGTTTACTGAGCCCCCTTTTGTTTATCCCATTCATGAGCTGAGTTGCAAAGACATAATCAAAATCTGCTTTTTAGTATTTTTGTGTGTTGAAAGCACGGTTTTATTTGGTTTCACGTGTATTTATATAATTTATTCATTAGGTTGTGTGAACTATTTTCAGACGAGATTGTTTATTTGACATGGTTTTTCAAAATAACGCGGTAGCTGCTCCAGATCACCATGTTTAGTTTTCTTTTACACACCTTAATATTAATAAGGACTTAGGCTTGGAGATTGCATGTAGTTCTTGTCACGTGCTAAATTCTCCTGCATTTAAAGAATTAATGTGAACTAATTTCTTTCCTATTTTCTTTTTCTTTTTTGCTGTATGGAATGATTAGACATTTCAGATGTACATAAAACAAATACTCTTCCTGTCGTTGTTCTCTCCTTTCCCCCCCCTATATTTTCCCCTTGAACTGCTTGTCTGAAAGCGGTTAATTGAATGAAGGTCACCGGGGGGGGGGGGGACAGTTCGTTTCTTTTGTTTGTGAAATTTTAAATGTATAACTTTTGAATGAAGACTTGGTTGATAATGCATATCTTTTATTCCGCTGCATGAATGTGTACACTGAGATTGATATTTATAATATGTGCATTTACTTGACTTAGTTATAATCGAGCATAATTAAAGGCCATATGCTAGAATGCTAATCTTATCATTTTCAAAAACATCTTTTTTTTTATAATCAAATGGGGAAAATCATTCGCCAATGTTTTTAGCACTGCCATGAGTCAATGAATCCTGATTTATCATCTGCCGTTCATATCTATTGGTGATGAATGTATTTATTTTTCTTCGTGACATAATAGTAATACTAAATTCATTACTTGTGGAAATGAACAAGTGAATGGATGAAAAATTAAATGAATAAAAAAAACTCTTTGTAAGTTTAAAAAAGGAAATAATATCAAAACATTATGATTTAAATAAATAAATAAATACAGAAATAAATAAATCAAAGGCAAACTTAAATAGATAAACGATTAAATAAATGAGTAAATGAATAAACAAAGAAAACAAAAAACCAAAATACCAAGAGCCCAACTTGACAAAATTAACCAAAAAATGTATTCGAGTAGAACGTGATTTGTCCATGTTGGTATGCATGTATGTACGTACGCAAACGCATGTTTGTGACTACATGATTTAAGTCAAATAATAACAAGGACGATTGTCCTCAAGTTCATCTTCCTACCGGCCTTCAATATTATTTCCTTTCATTATTTTTCCTCTATGATAGTAACAAACTCCTGCCCTAGCCTTGAGTTTTTACATGTCTCTTTGTAATGTGTACCTATCATTGGCACATGCAACTATGGGTGATTAGACAAGGCAAGGATTTTTTTAAAATTTCGTTTGTTGACAAAATAAAATATGTATTTCGTCAAGTGAGTTACTTTTAGCTTTATTTTCACATGTGTCCTTGTGATTACTCTCTCTCTCTCTCTCTCTCTCTCTCTCTCTCTCTCTCTCTCTCTCTCTCTCTCTCTCTCTCTCTCTCTCTCTCTCTCTCTCTCTCTCTCTCTCTCTCTCTCTCTCTCTCTCTCTCTCTCTCTCTCTCTCTCTCTCTCTCTTTCTCTCTCTCTCTCTCTCTCTCTACCTCCTCTCCCTACCTCCCTCCCTCTCTCTCTCACTCTCTCTCTCACTCCTCTCCCTACCTCCCTCCCTCTCTCTCTGTCTGTCTGTCTGTCTGTCTGTCTGTCTGTCTGTCTGTCTGTCTGTCTGTCTCTCTCTCTCTCTCTCTCTCTCTCTCTCTCTCTCTCTCTCTCTCTCTCTCTCTGTCTCTGTCTCTGTCTCTGTCTATATATATATATATATATATATATATATATATATATATATATATATATATATATATATATATATATATATATATATATATATATATATATATATATATATTACTGTACATCTCAAACTTTGACCGCTCTAAACTCAGGAACCACTGCACCCACAACCTCCATATTTCGCATGTATAATTCAAGTAACCTGCTTAAGGTTCTTGGCCAATAAACTCTGAAGTCAAATCAATATTTTAATTGATTGAGAAAATATTGTTTTGTCTGCGATCTGCAATCCACCAAACTATTTATTGTTATTGTAACTCATTCCTTTAATTCCGGTCATTAGATCTACAATGAAAATTCCGCCTAACCCAAGTATCGAACACTGTACTGGTACTTGGTATCACCCTACACCCTATAACCTATTGAGTTGTTCATCGTTGAAAAGAAAAAGAATGTGGTAAAAGAGTTATCATAATCACCAGTGTCTACAGGCATGCTTGTTATTAATATGATATCTCCCTGTGATTAATGTTATTAATTCATCATTGCCTTCTACTCAATCAATGATGCTGTTGGGTTTTCGGTTTGTCAGACATTCCAGTGTGGTACCATGATGTCAGACATTCCATTGTGGTACCACGATGTCAGACATTCTATTGTGGTACCACGATGTCAGACATTCCATTGTGGTACCATCATGTCAGACATTCCATTGTGGTACCATGATGTCAGACATTCGACTGTAGTACCATGATGTCAGACGTTCCATTGTGGTACCATGATGTCAGACATTCCATTGTGGTACCATGTTGTCAGACATTCCATTGTGGTACCACGATGTCAGACATTCCATTGTGGTACCACGATGTCAGACATTCCACTGTGGTACCACGATGTCAGACATTCCACTGTGGTACCACGATGTCAGACATTCCATTGTGGTACCACGATGTCAGACATTCCACTGTGGTACCACGATGTCAGACATTCCATTGTTGTACCACGATGTCAGACACTCTACTGTGGTACCATGATGTCAGCATTCTCTGGTCTTAGTTTGATCACATGTGGCAAATTTCCTAGCACTGATGGATCAATAACGGCATCAACAATAACAACAATAACAACAACAACAACACTAACAACGATAATTATAACAACAAGATCACCCGCAACCCTGTCACATTTTGTGTTTGTATGTATGTATGTATTATCAGTGTGCGTTTGCATATGTGTGTGCGTATTTCTTTGGATTGCTATTTTCCTCCACAAGTTATAGCATGATTATGACTCAGTTCTACATACATTCTTGTATTTTCTTCAGAATCAGTCTTTGCCTCTCTCTCTCTCTTCCCTTAGGTTATAAATCTTCATCAACGTTTCATAATCATAGTTAATCACTCATGGAAACATAAGCCCAAAATGTGACACCCATTCGGATGGATTTTTAAAATTTATTTCGAACACGGAAAGCACCACAGATGTGTGTGTGTGTGTGTGTGTGTGTGTGTGTGTGTGTGTGTATGTGTGTGTATATATACATATATATTATAATTGACAATATCGATAACAACAATTGTATAATACATATAACAGCAGAGAAACCATTTTGCTGTCAACTATTGGACGGACATGTATCAAGGACAAAAAGAAAGCGTTCTGTTTTCTTACACAATAATATCTCAGATCAGAGCATCGAGTGAGAAAGACACTTACTGGCATGACAGACAACTTACAAGCAATGTAAGTACGATGCCTTGAATGCCCCTCCAAATGTACATGGGTCATGGGGTTATGGGTGGGTGATAATGCCCCTACAAATGTACATGGGTCATGGGGTTATGGGTGGGTGATAATGCCCCTACAAATGTACATGGGTTATGGGGTTATGGGTGGGTGATAATGCCCCTACAAATGTACATGGGTCATGGGGTTATGGGTGGGTGATAATGCCCCTACAAATGTACATGGGTCATGGGGTTATGGGTGGGTGATAATGCCCCTACAAATGTACATGGGTTATGGGGTTATGGGTGGGCGATAATGCCCCTACAAATGTACATGGGTCATGGGGTTATGGGTGGGCGATAATGCCCCTACAAATGTACATGGGTCATGGGGTTATGGGTGAGCGATAATGCCCCTACAAATGTACATGGGTCATGGGGTTATGGGTGGGTGATAATGCCCCTACAAATGTACATGGGTCATGGGGTTATGGGTGGGCGATAATGCCCCTACAAATGTACATGGGTCATGGGGTTATGGGTGGGTGATAATGCCCCTACAAATGTACATGGGTTATGGGGTTATGGGTGGGCGATAATGCCCCTACAAATGTACATGGGTCATGGGGTTATGGGTGGGTGATAATGCCCCTACAAATGTACATGGGTCATGGGGTTATGGGTGGGTGATAATGCCCCTACAAATGTACATGGGTCATGGGGTTATGGGTGGGTGATAATGCCCCTACAAATGTACATGGGTCATGGGGTTATGGGTGGGTGATAATGCCCCTACAAATGTACATGGGTCATGGGGTTATGGGTGGGTGATAATGCCCTACAAATGTACATGGGTCATGGGGTTATTATAATGCCCCTATGGGATCGATAGGGTGGGTGATAATGCCCTACAAATGTACATGGGTTATGGGGTTATGGGTGGGCGATAGGGTGGCACTGTTGAAAAATGGGGTTATTATGGATCGATAGGGTGGTACGTTTTGAAAATGGGGTTATTAGGGATCGATAGGGTGGTACGTTTTGAAAGTGGGGTTATGGGTTGGTGATAGGGTGTGTTGTTTGAAAATGGGGTTGTGAGTGGGTGATAGGGTGTGTTGTTTGAAAATGGGGTTGTGAGTGGGTGATAGGATGGCGCTGTTTGAAAATGGGGTTATTAGTGATCGATAGGGTGGTACGTTTTGAAAATGGGGTTATGGGTGGGTGGCAGGGTGGTGCTGTTTGAAAATGGGGTTATTGGTGATTGATAGGGTGGCGTTGTTTGTAAAAGGGGTTGTGAGTGATTGATAGGGTGGTGCTGTTTGAAAATAGGGTTATTGGTGATTGATAGGGTGGTGCTGTTTGAAAATAGGGTTATTGGTGATTGATAGGGTGGTGCTGTTTGAAAAGAGGGTTATTGGTGATTGATAGGGTGGTGCTGTTTGAAAATAGGGTTATTGGTGATTGATAGGGTGGTGCTGTTTGAAAATGGGGTTGTGAGTGGGTGATAGGGTGGCGCTGTTTGAAAATGGGGTTATGGGTGATCGATAGGGTAGCGCTGTTTGAAAATGGGGTTATGGATTGGCGGAAGGATGGTGCTGTTTGAACATGGATGATGGGATTATAGGTGGATGATACGATGACCGTGTTTCGACATGTTTCATAGGATTATGTTCAAACAACGCCACCCTACCACCCATCTATAACTCCATGACCCATCTCCAACCAGCGTTACCCTATCACTCACCTTCATAGCCACCCGGTAGAACATGTCATGCCCCTGTTTTTCACATCACAGTGTGATGCCACCCTAGTTTGTTGTGTGACGGTAGAACAAGTCCACTTGAGTTTGGTGTGACGAAGTGACAGGGTGTTTGTTGCTGTTTGAACATTGACATCTATTGTTATCGTTTGTTGTTTTTCTGACATCACAGTGTTTGTGATGCCTTTATAAAGAGTTGACATCTGACTTGTTATCGTTTGTTGTGTGACGAAGAGTTGACATCTGACTTGTTATCGTTTGTTGTGTGACGAAGAGTTGACATCTGACTTGTTATCGTTTGTTGTGTGACGAAGAGTTGACATCTGACTTGTTATCGTTTGTTGTGTGACGAAGAGTTGACATCTAACTTGTTATCGTTTGTTGTGTGACGAAGAGTTGACATCTGACTTGTTATCGTTTGTTGTGTGACGAAGAGTTGACATCTGACTTGTTATCGTTTGTTGTGTGACGAAGAGTTTCTGACTTGTTATCGTTTGTTGTGACGAAGAGTTGACATCTAACTTGTTATCGTTTGTTGTGTGACGAAGAGTTGACATCTGACTTGTTATCGTTTGTTGTGTGACGAAGAGTTGACATCTGACTTGTTATCGTTTGTTGTGTGACGAAGAGTTGACATCTGACTTGTTATCGTTTGTTGTGTGACGAAGAGTTAACATCTGACTTGTTATCGTTTGTTGTGTGACGAAGAGTTGACATCTAACTTGTTATCGTTTGTTGTGTGACGAAGAGTTAACATCTGACTTGTTATCGTTTGTTGTGTGACGAAGAGTTGACATCTAACTTGTTATCGTTTGTTGTGTGACGAAGAGTTAACATCTGACTTGTTATCGTTTGTTGTGTGACGAAGAGTTAACAGATGCTATTTATAAGTCGTTTTGTGACGAAGAGTTTAATCGTTTGTTGTGTGACTTTGACCTTACTCAACTGTAGCTACTTTGTTACATTTACAGCTATTTGGAATGCCAGTAACGGCTTGGCTCTTTGATAGGTCGTTGCCAAAGCTGATAAACGCAGATATAAAAATAAGAAATATTAGTTGCTGAAAATTATAACTCATGTTAGGCTGTTTCGTAACCTATTCATGTCATCAACTTTGATCGATTTACAAATAGCTGCAGAGAATATCAAACCCAAACAGGAACTAATGGTTTTATAAGATTTAAACACTAGAGTAGGCAACAATGTAGTAACATCAGGAGGAGTAATAGGTAAAGAACCATTGGAGAGAAACTGATACATTTTTGCCTTATGATTAACATGAAAATAGCCAACACCTTTTTTCCTCATCAATTATGAAAATTCAATCATAGACTACATAATATTTAGCAGCTCCCTTTTTACAATACAAATGATGCAAGAGTAAACAGAGGAACCGGCATATTTAGTAATCATCATCTAATGATAGCCAAAATGAGATTATTGACTTAAGACAACAAGCAGAAAATGAAAGAGAAAAAGCTACTAAACTCGAAATAGAGGAACTAAATAAACCAATAGTAAAACAGATATACCGATTTAGGATAAAAGGATTTATCAGTGAAAGGCAGATGGATCTGAATGAGTACAATAGAAGATAAGTGGCAAATGTATAAAAAAACACGCCTCAGTTGTAGAAGAGGTCTGTGGTAGGGAACAAATTAAAGGAGATAGGAAAAGAACAGTATGGTGAAATGAGAGTGTCGAGACTAAAATCAAAGAAAAGAAGGATGCCTGGAAGAAATACTTGCAAACAAAGAGGCCAGAGGATAGGATATATTACGTGAGTAAAAGAAATATCACCAAAAAAAGTGAGTGAGAAAGCAAAATAGGAACGGTGGTAAGAGTTTGGACAAAACTTCCAGAAAGCTATCAAGGAAATCAAAAGCTGTTCTGGGGAGCAATGAAAAGCATGAGAAGGACGAAAGTATGCCCAATACGACAAATTAAGAGTGTCAAATGAGAAATAATGAAAGAAGACAGCAAATTCATGGAAACGGGGAGAAAGTATTTTCAACAATTACATAATCCCTCCAGAACACATGAAATAAGGAGTAAAGATCAATTAGTAAGAGTAACAAGAAATCCAGAGGAGACAGCTGAAGATGTAGATCATATCAATGGAAGAAATCCAAACAGCTATAAGAAAAGTGAAGTAAGAAAAGGCCCCAGGAGCAGATCAAGTTTATCCAGAAATGATAAAAAACCAAAGGAGAAAGGCAGACAAACTACTACATGCAATATGTCAACAAGCATGGAAGTCCAAACAGGTCCCAGACGACTGGAAAAAGGGAACGGTAGTACCAATACACAAGAAAGGATCAACTATAAAATGCTCAAACTATAGAGGGATATCGCTACTTAGTGTACCAGGAAAAGTGTATGCTAGAATACCGGAAATGAGACTAAGGAAAAGATCAGAGGATCAGATTGAAGAGCATCAGAGTGCATTTAGACCAGGCAGAGTGTAAAAGACCACATATTTACAATTAGACAAATAATAGAAAACTTTCTTCAAAGAAACATTGGCTTGTACCTGTGTTTTATTGGCTTAGAAAAGATATTTGACACTGTCAGGAAGGACGAACTATGTTATTCCGTAAAAAAACACAATGTAGAGCAAAATTTAATAGAAGCTATTAAAAGTGTTTACAATAAACCAATATGTGCAGTTGAAGTAAATTGAAACACATCCGAAGATTTGATGTAGATATAGGAGTAGATATAGGAGTAAAACAGAGTTGTACCCTAATTCCTGTTTTGTTTATCATATTTATGGATTCAATGGCAAAGCCATCCTCAGGAATGAAAAAAGATGAATGTAGGTATGTGGAATCTCAAACCAGTAAATATAGCAGTGCTTTCATTTGCTGATGATTTAGTTCTGTTTGGAAAATCAGAAAGGTGACCTTCAGTCTAATATCAAAATGGGGCATAGTGAACAAAATAGAAAAGGAACGAGAGTGAACGCAAAGAAAACCAAAACAATGCTAGTAAGTAGCGAAGCTAAAATATTAAAGTGACCAGGAGAATTTAGAACAAGTTTAAAGCTACAATTACATAGGAGTAATAATTAACTCAGAAGGAAAATTAAGAGAAGAAATCAGTCAGAGATTCTAAAAGGCAAGTGCAATATATAACCATCTAGGAAAGGCATTTATAGGTAAACAAGAATTGTCAACAAAAACCAAAATGGCAGTATACAATACAGTTTATTGTGCTACTCTTCGAAATCTGGACCTTAGACAGTAGAGAATATAGTAGAGTACAAGCAGCTGAAATTAAATATTTAAAGAGAGCAGTATGGAAAACTAAAAGGGACAAAATCGGAAACACAACAATAAGAGCTTAAACCAAAGCAGATGGCATAATAACTAAGATAACAATTAATCAACTGAGATGGTTTGGCCATGTAAACAGAATGAATGACAATAGAATAGCTAAATCAGTATACAGTGCTAACATCCAAGGTAAACGGTCAAAAGGCAGACCTCGGAGAAAGTAGGAAGAAGATATAAAATAACATTAGAGCAAAGAAATTATATCTCTTTCGGAATTAAAGAGAAAATGTCAGGACAGGGCAGTCTGGAGAAAGATCACTTCAGGCATCTGAAGTCACATACTGGGAATGGGAACTGATAAAAAAAGAAAGAAAGAAAGAAAACTTGAATCGCATGTTAACGACATTCACTGTCAACTCTTTCAAGAAAGTTCCCCGGATGAAGCATAGGTCACCAATGAGACTTCTCCATTACACTCTGATCTGCGCCACCTTCTCTGTCTGGATCCAAGAAAGGCCCAGCTGCAGAACTTCCTGCAGCGTTAGCTTCTCCATGATGTTCTTGGTCTCCATCGGCCTCTGTTGCCTGTCAACTCTTTCAAGAATCACGGTACACGAATGGTGAAAATTCAAAAAGTTACAAAAACAATCTTTAGATTTTATTAGACATAAATATAACGTACATGTCTGTATCTGCAAAGCCAAGCTCGTAACTTTTCGTCTTGATTTGTCATTCATTCTGGGATAATTAACTGAATGACCATATTGTGCTTAGTGCCAAACCAAACTTAGTATTATTATTGTTATTATTATTATTATTATTATTATTATTATTATTATTATTATTATGATTATTATTATTATTATTATTATTATTATTATTATTATTATTTTCATTTTTTAATTAAAATTTTTTTTTTAAATTATTATTATTATTATTATTATTATTATTATTATTATTATTATTATTATTATTATTATTATTATTATTATTATTATTATTATTATTATTATTATTATTATATTATTATTATTATTATTATTATTATTATTATTATTATTATTATTATTATTATTATTATTATTATCATTATCATCATCATCATCATCATCATCATCATTATTATTATTATTATTATTATTATTATTATTATTATTATTATTATTATTGTTGTTGTTGTTATTGTTATTATTATTATTATTATTATTATTATTATTATTATTATTATTATTATTATTATTATGATTATTATTGTTATTACTATTAATATTATCACTATTTTTGATGTTTTTATTCTTTTTTTTTTTTTATTTTATTTTTATTAAAAAAAATTGTTTTGGATTTTTTCATGCTTTATTCAACAATTTAAATAAAACATTATGTCATGGAGAGATTACTTCAACTGGTCATGTATTCATGGTGAAAATGATATTATTATAATGATTCTTCAAACCTTATTAAGGGTAAATAAAGGGCAAACAGAAAATGACTTCCATCAGGAACCATCAATCAAACTCAGATAATCATTTGAGAATTACAGAAGATAAGAGAAGATTAACTTGAAAAGTTAGGCATATTATATACATATATATATATATATATATATATATATATATATATATATATATATATATATATATATATATATATATATATATATATATATATATATATATACATATATATATATATATATATATATATATATATATATATATATATATATATATATATATATATATATATATATATATATATATATGTATATATATATATATGGGGTAGTGCTAGTAATGTCAGAATATTCTGCAAGTGTTCTCCGCAGCCGTAGTCCTCCAATATGAGGATCTCGTCATCATATCAATTACGCAGATGGCGTTGTCGCATTTTCGTATAAGGGCTGTCGTCTGTACTGTTCTTGACAATAACATTTGTTATCCTTTGATATGGAACGTTATACTCAATAAGGAGATCATCAGTCTCTGCAAGAATAGAACATGTCCCATTAAATTTGTCTTACAAGGGCTTTAGATAGTCATTGTTGTGATCTAGCTGTGTAATATGCATTCCTGTGTCTTTTCCGATTTTTTAGATCTGGGCGCATATTTTTTCAGAGTACAGGTCGTCGATCATGTCAGCAAGGCGTGCGTGATTACTGTTACCAGCCTGTTGATTTTCCATGATTGAGTTTTCATCACTTGTGCTTGTTTTTTTTTTTTCATCGTCCTCGCTGTCTGGGGTGTGATCGATGTGTCAGGAAGGTGTAGATCTATGTTCCCGTTGTGTTTCGCTTCTGTCTCCGTGTTGTTTATGTCGTTTGATTCACTGGTTGTGTTTTCGACAAAACTTGTGTTAGCAAGTGGCGATGTTATGATTGACACACTGCATGAATGGATAGCACTGTCTCAACCCTGGGTTGACTCTGTATTGTTGTTGTTCGTTTGTTGAATGCCAACACTTAGGAGTTTTTTGTTTTGTTTTTTAAAAAGTCTGTGTTCTTAGATGTGTCGTGAAGGGGCGATGTTATGGTTGACACACTGAATGAGTGTGAAGCACTGTCCTTATTCTGGGTTGACTCCATATTGTTGTGTTTGTTCGTTGAATATCGGCACTACTACTTCTTCTTCTTCTTCTTCGTCTTCTTCTTCTTATTATTATGATTATAATGATTATAATTATTCTTATTCTTATTATCATTATTATTGTTATTATTATCATTATTATTATTAATATAATATTATTACTATTATGATTATTATATCTATTATCATTATTATTGTTATTATTAATGTTATTATTATTATTATTATTATTTTTATCCTTATTGTTATCATTATTATTAGTATTAGTATTAGTGTTTTTGTATTATTTATTATCATTATCATTATTATTATCATCATTGTTATGATTGTTATTATTATTACTATTATTATTATTATTATTATTATTATTATTATTGCTGTTTTTGTTATATTATTATTATTATTATTATTATTATTATTATTATTATTATTATTACTATTATTATTATTATTATTATCATTATTATTATTATTATTATTATTATTATTATTATTATTATTATTATTATTATTATTATTATTATTATTATTATTATTATTATTAGTATTATTATTATTATTATTATTATTATTACTATTATTATTATATTATTATTATTATTATATTACTACTACTATTAGTAGTAGAAGTAGTAGTAGCAGCAGCAGTAGCAGTAGCAGCAGCAGCAGCAGCAGCAGCAGCAGCAGCAGCAGCAGCAGCAGCAGCAGCAGTCATAGTTGTAGCAGCAATAGTTGTTGTAGCAGCAGCAGCAGCAGTAGCAGCAGCAGCAGCAACAGCAGCAGCAGCAAGCAGCAGCAGCAGCAGCAGCAGCAGCAGCAGCAGCAGCAGCAGCAGCAGTAGCAGCAGCAGCAATAGCAATAGTGATAGCATTAGCATTACTAGTAGTAGCAAAAATAGCGGCATTATTATTATTATTATTATTGCAGTAGTAGCAGTAGCAGCAGCGTTACAGCTGTTGTTGCTGCCGCCAGCAGCAGTAGCAGCAGCAGCAGCAGCAGCAGCAGCAGCAGCAGCAGCAGCAGCAGCAGCACAGCAGCAGTACGGTAACAGCTGCAGCAGCAGCAGCAGTAGCAGCAGCAGCAGTCGCACCAGCAGCAGCAGTGACAGCAGCAGCAGCAACAACAATAGCAGCAGCAGCAGCACCAGCAGCAGCAGCAGCAGCAGCAGCAGCAGCAGCAGCAGCAGCAGCAACAGCAGCAGCAGCAGCAGCAGCAGCACGGTTGTAGCAACAGCAACAGCAGCAGCAGTAGTCAGCAGCAGCAACAGCAGCAGTAGCAATAATAGCAGTCAGCAGTAATAGCAGCAGCAGCAGAAGCAGTAGCAGTAGCAGCAGCAGCAGCAGCAGCAGCTTAGCAGTAGCAGCAGCAGCAGTAGTAAGTAGTAGTAGTAGTAGAGCAGTAGTAGCAGCAGCAGTAGTAGTAGTAGTAGTAGTAGTAGTAGTAGTAGTACTAGTAGTAGTAGTAATAAAAGTAGTAGTAGTAATAGTAGTTGTAGTAGTAGTAGTAGTAGCAATAGTAGTAGAAGTAGTAGTAATAGTAGTAGTAGTAGTAGTAGTAGTAGTAGTAGTAATAGTAGTAGTAGTAGTAGTAGTAGTAGGTAGTGGTAGTAGTAGTAATAGTAAAGGAAGCAATAGTATTCGTAGTAGTATCATTATCATGATCATTATTATTTCATTATTATTGTTAGAGGAGGAAGCCACACCTGATGAGATAGATTCTAGATCTGAATCTTAGTCTACATCAGGTATCATCACATTTTTTTCGAAGGGCTAGATAGCTGAAAGAATGCTGACTGCGGGCCTGATAATCATTTTGTTCCAAACAAAACACTGGATACATGAAAAGAAAAATCAACAATCCTATCTATGCGTGAAAACTCAAAGTACAAAATAGAGAAAAGGCGAAAGTTTATGACAAGAAACATGTTTACCACAAAGTCATAAAAAAAGGCTAAGCGATGTTGGAACAGGAGAGTTTCGAGGTATTTGAGATCTAATGCGCTCATGTCTGCATCTCACAAACTAAAAAGTTACAACGCCTAATACAGTTTTAGATACAATCATTGATAAGATGTCTGGCATGGTGCCATAGCGTCGAGCCGGCTGAGCGTACGTCGTGAGCTGGATCTGACCCGTAAGCCGTAGTTTGATAACCACAAGTCTGCATCGACCAGAAACAATATGAAGACATCTGAAGTTTTCGCTGAATTTCAAAAACTTTCTTCATAGGAAAAACACACTCAGTGAAGAACTGTTGGTAATGGGGGATTTTAACTTTCATTTCAGTAACACAAAGACACACACACGGAAAGACTAAAATTACTTCTAGACTCAGTTGGGTTTGTACATAATGTTACAACTCCTATATACAGGTGCGGGCCATACTTTAGACCTTATCATCACTCAAAATACTGACGATAACATCCACACAATTGTCGTTAATGAATGCATTTTTTCCGACCATAAATTGGTAACCACCACACTAAAATTGCCACGGACTTTCAACAAAGAACATCACAAACAAAAAAAAAAAAGAATCTTGACACTGATAGTATCGTAACATCAATAGGACAATCACAACTTTTAAACAAATTAAGCAAAACACATGACACATCAACAATGATACACATTTACAACCCAACACTTTCACACCTTTTCGACCAACACTGTCCAAGAGTCTCAAAACCATCATTATGAGACCAAATGCCCATTGGTATTCAGATGAAATTCGGTGACTGAAGCATACGCTAAAAAAACCCCAGAGAAAATCTAGATTAGATGTCCACTAACAGATATACCTCAACTTCGAAAGCAAATAAATTTGGCCAGCAAGACAGCTCGATCCTAGTATCTAAAAAATCAAATCAGCACAAACAAAAAGAACCGAGGTAATGTATCTATATTCACCAACAACATTACAAATAAAGAAACAACAAATAAAAAATACCGTCAATCGAACCACCTGACCAACTTGTCAATCGTTTTGCATCGTTTTTCAACACACAAAAAATGCAGATATCAGAATAAACCCGGACTCATCAGCAACAACACACGGAAATGCAACACAGCCTGCAGACACCAAGTCCAGTCCGCTGAAATAAAAGGAGCAACTGTAATACCATTGCTTAAAAAAATGAACTAAAGAGCTACAGACCAGTTTCAAATCTATCCTTAGTTTCAAAGATACTTGAAAAAGTTATTGCTTTGAGAATGAATTCGCTTTTTTCCTCCAATTCATTGTTTTAAAATTTTCTGTCACCTTATGAAAATAAACATAGCACGGAAGCTGCGCTCATCAGAGTTTTTAATGACGTAGTCAGTTATGTAAATGATAAGAAAATCGTTGTTTTTATTTTATTGGATTTAAGCACAGCCTTTGATACAATTGATCAAACAATGTTAATAAACCGTTTGAGAAATGTGTTTAATATTGACAGTACTGTATTAAAATAGTTTAGGTCTTATTTGACCGAACGATCTCAACTGGTCATGGTTGATAATAAATTTGAATCATAAACTTTCAACTTGAATTTAGGGGTCCCTCATGGTTCAGTTTTAGGCCATCTCTTAAACACACTATACACGCAGCCATTAAGCAATATTCTTAATAGCTTTGAACTTGACCACCATATGTATGCAGACGATACTCAGATTTATTTCCGCTTAGATCATCACTATCTTTGCAACTAAAAAGAAGCGTCCCTAAGACAAAATTTCTCGAACGTTCTTTCACCTGTTCCGCCCCAGCTATATGGAATTCTTTGTCAGTTAAAACTAGAAATTGTACAACCCTTTCTTCCTTTAAACAATCGCTTAAAACATAATTGTTCCGCTTTACTTTCGACACGAATAATATTTAACTTATTGGCACTTTCTAAAACCCATGTTAAGGGTTTGGTGTTTTTATTTATGTATGGTATCTTTAACACTGCGATGTATATGTAATTATTCTTAGATCTCTTAGTTTGACTTCATTAACAATTATTATGCTTTTATATACGGATGATTTTAAACCTGACATTTAGACCTATCATGGGATATGAGAGATTGGCACATGCAACGTGTGTGTGTGTGTGTGTGTGTGTGTGTGTGTGTGTGTGTGTGTGTGTGTGCATGTGTGTGCGAACACATCTTGTAATTAGCACATGTCGTCATTTAGGTACTGTTTATCTTAATTGTAACATTCCTCATGTATGCAAAATCTCATGCTTTCATATTAATTGTATATAAGTAAGCTATTTTATAATGTATGTCTTGGCCTTTGTAAAGCGCAATTGAGCATGACCCTCATGGATAGGGGCGCTATATACATTTTGCATTATTATTATTATTATTATTATTATTATTATTATTATTATTATTATTATTATTATTATTATTATTATTATTATTATTATATTATTATATTTTTTTTCATTATTATTTGTATTATTCTCGATGAAAAATCATGTCGCTCATGTCATAAAAACATGTCATTGCCATGTTCGCAATATTGGTAGAATAAGACCATTGCTTGACCTAGAAACAACTAAAATCTTAATGCCGTCTTTTGTTTTATGTAGGATTGATTATTGGAACGCCTTTAGTTGGCTGTCCGATTTATGTGATTGAAATGTTACCATGTCCAAAATAAGGCAGCAAGATTGACCTCTTTAACTTAAACGTCTGACCATATTACACCTGTATTAAAAGATCTGCATTGGCTGTCAGTCAAATAACGCATTGATTAAAAGTGTGTGTGCCAGCCTCATAAATGCTTTTACGACATGTCTCCTGCCTACCTCAAATAAGTATTAGAAACATGTAGAAACCTGCCAGATCATTGAGATCTTCTGATTCCTTTTAATGTGTGTTACCCGTTGACTGCTTTTCATGATAAATCCGTTGGTGCGGTAACTCCTGTCTCATAGACCAGCCTGAGTTTTAAAGCTGGATCAAGTCCATCTTTTAATTATTTCAAAAGAATTCTATAAACTGAATTATTCACTGTTGCAATTTAAAACTTTTATATATAACATATTTATGATGTTATGTACACATACATTATTTTTAGGATGTGATGTATGTTTTTAAAGATTTAATCGTATAATATAAATGTTGTCACAATGCTTGATGTTTTGTAATCCACCTATTTTGTAAAGCGCTTCTGAGCACATTTTATTGGTAATTATCGTTAT
>JAXRKP010001512.1:0-12500 GCA_037039925.1 Doris montereyensis | reverse complement strand
TACAGACCGTAAACATCATGGATTGTAGCTTGTTACCGTGACATCAGTGATAGAAGAATGTTTACACTGTTACCATGACATGGGACATAGAAGAATGTTTATACTGTTACCGTGAGATAGGATATAGAAACATGTTTATACTGTTACCGTGACATGGGATATAGAAACATGTTTAGACTGTTACCATGACATGGGATATAGAAAAATGTTTAGACTGTTACCATGACATGGGTTATAGAAACATGTTTAGACTGTTACCATGACATGGGATATAGAAACATGTTTAGACTGTTACCATGACATGGGATATAGAAACATGTTTAGACTGTTACCTTGACATGGGATATACAAACATGTTTCGACTGTTACCGTGACATGTGATATACAAGCATGTTTAGTCTGTTACCGTGACATGGGATATACAAACATGTTTAGACTGTTACCGTGACATGGGATATAAAAACATGTTTAAACTGTTACCGTGACATGGGATATAAAAACATGTTTAAAGTGTTACCGTGACATGGGATATACAAACATGTTGAGACTGTTACCGTGACATGGGATATAGAAACATGTTTAGACTGTTACTGTGACATGGGATATAGAAACATGTTTAGACTGTTACCGTGACATGGGATATAGAAACATGTTTAGACTGTTACCGTGACATGGGATATAGAAACATGTTTAGACTGTTACCGTGACATGTGATATACAAGCATGTTTAGTCTGTTACCGTGAGATGGGATATACAAACATGTTTAAACTGTTACCATGACATGGGATATAGAAACATGTTTAGACTGTTACCATGGCATGGGACATAGAAACATGTTAAGTCTGTTACCGTGGCATCGATGAAAGAAACATATTTAGTCTGTTACCATGACATCGGAAATAGAAACATGTTTAGTCTGTTACCGTGACATCGTAGATAGAAACATGTTTAGTCTGTTACCGTGACATGGGATATACAAGCATGTTTAGTCTGTTACCGTGACATCGGAGATATAAGCAGTTTAAACTGTGACCATGATATTGTTGATACAAGCATATTTAGTCTGTTACCATCACATCGGAGATAGAAACATGTGTAGTTTATTACCATCACATCGGAGATAGAAACATGTGTAGTTTATTACCATCACATCGGAGATAGAAACATGTAGTTTATTACCATCACATCGGAGATAGAAACATGTCTAGTTTATTACCATCACATCGGAGATAGAAACAGTTTAGACTGTTACCATGACATCGGAGATAGAAACATGTGTAGTCTATCACCATCACATCGGAGATGGAAACATGTGTAGTCTATCACCATCACATCGGAGATAGAAACATGTGTAGTATGTTACCATAACATGGGAGATAGAAACATGTGTAGTCTGTTACCATGACATCGGAGATAGAAACATTTGTAGTCTGTTACCATAACATCGGAGATAGGAACATGTGTAGTCTGTTACCATAACATCGGGGATAGAAACATGTGTAGTCTGTTACCATAACATGGGAGATAGAAACATGTTTAGTCTGTTACCATGACATCGGAGATAGAAACATGTGTAGTATGTTACCATAACATCGGAGATAGAAACATGTGTAGTCTGTTACCATAACATCGGAGATAGAAACATGTGTAGTCTGTTACCATAACATCGGAGATAGAAACATGTGTAGTCTGTTACCATGACATCGGAGATAGAAACGTGTTGAGTTTGTTACCGTGACATCAGAGATAGAAACAATTTAGACTGTTACCGTGACATGGGAGATAGAAACAGTTTAGACTGTTACCATGACATGGGATATAAAAACATGTTGAGTTTGTTACCGTGATATCAGAGATAGAAACATGTTTAGACTGTTACCATGACATGGGAGATAGAAACATGTTTAGACTGTTACCATGGCATGGGATATAGAAAAATGTTTAGACTGTTACCATGACATCGGAGATATAAAACATGTTTAGACTGTTACCATGACATGGGATATAGAAACAGTTTAGACTTTTACCGTGACATGGGATATAGAAACATGTTTAAACTGTTACCGTGACATGGGATATAGAAACAGTTTAGACTTTTACCTGGACATGGGCTATAGAAACATGTTTAGACTGTTACCATGACATGGGATATAGAAACATGTTTAGACTGTTACCATGACATGGGATATAGAAACATGTTTAGACTGTTACCATGACATGGGATATAGAAACATGTTTAGACTGTTACCGTGACATGGGTTATAAAAACATGTTTAGACTGTTACCATGACATGGGATATAGAAACATGTTTAGACTGTTACCGTGACATGGGTTATAGAAATATGTTTAGACTGTTACCGTGACATGGGATATAGAAACATGTTTAGACTGTTACCGTGACATGGGATATAGAAACATGTTTAGACTGTTACCATGACATGGGATATAGAAACATGTTTAGACTGTTACCGTGACATGGGATATAGAAGCATGTTTAGACTGTTACCGTGACATGGGATATAGAAACATGTTTAGACTGTTACAATGGCATGGGATATAGAAACATGTTTAGTCTGTTACCGTGACATCGGAGATAGAAACATGTTTAGTCTGTTACCGTGACATGGGATATACAAGCATGTTTAGTCTGTTACCGTGACATCGGAGATAGAAACAGTTTAGACTGTTACCGTGACATCGGAGATAAAAAAACAGTTTAGACTGTTACCGTGACATCGGAGATAGAAAAACAGTTTAGACTGTTACCATGACATCGGAGATAAAAAACAGTTTAGACTGTTACCGTGACATGGGATATAGAAACAGTTTAGACTGTTATCATGACATCGGAGATAAAAAACAGTTTAGACTGTTATCATGACATCGGAGATAAAAACAGTTTAGACTGTTACTGTGACATCGGAGATAGAAACAGTTTAGACTGTTACCATGACATCGTTGATAGAAGTATGTTAAGTCTGTTATCACATTGACGGAGAAAGCAAATGTGTCTGCAATCATGTAATTAGTGATAGCAGTGTGTTTAATGTTACCGTAACACGGATAGTAGAATTGTGTTAAGTCTATTACCGTGACACATTTAGTAGAAGTGTGTTAAGTCTAGTACCGTCACACAGATAGTAGAAGTGTGTTAAGTCTAGTATCGTAACACGGACAGTAGAAGTGTGTTAAGTCTAGTATCGTAACACAGACAGTAGAAGTGTGTTAAGTCTATTACCGTAACACGGATAGTAGAAGTGTGTTAAGTCTATTACCGTAACACAGATAGTAGAAGTGTGTTAAGTCTAGTATCGTGACACAGATAGTAGAAGTGTGTTAAGTCTAGTATCGTAACACGGATAGTAGAAGTGTGTTAAGTCTAGTATCGTGACACGGATAGTAGAAGTGTGTTAAGTCGAGTATCGTGACACAGGATAGTAGAAGTGTGTTAAGTCTAGTATCGTGACACGGATAGTAGAAGTGTGTTAAGTCTAGTATCGTAACACAGATAGTAGAAGTGTGTTAAGTCTAGTATCGTAACACAGGTAGTAGAAGTGTGTTAAGTCTAGTATCGTGACACGGATAGTAGAAGTGTGTTAAGTCTATTACCGTAACACGGACAGTAGACGTGTGTTAAGTCTATTATCGTGACACGAATAGTAGAAGTGTGTTAAGTCTAGTATCGTGACACGAATAGTAGACGTGTGTTAAGTCTATTATCGTGACACGGATAGTAGAAGTGTGTTAAGTCTAGTATCGTGACACGGATAGTAGAAGTGTGTTAAGTCTATTATCGTAACACGGATAGTAGAAGTGTGTTAAGTCTATTACCGTAACACAGATAGTAGAAGTGTGTTAAGTCTATTACCGTGACACGGATAGTAGAAGTGTGTTAAGTCTATTACCGTGACACGGATAGTAGAAGTGTGTTAAGTCTATTATCATGACACTGATAGTAGACGTGTGTTAAGTCTATTACCGTGACACAGATAGTAGAAGCGTGTTAAGTCTATTACCGTGACACGGATAGTAGAAGTGTGTTAAGTCTATTACCTTGACATCGGTAGTAGCAGCGTGTTGGGTCTAGTGGTAGCGATGTTGCTATAGGCTGAAAATGGTGAACTGGATCAGGCAAAAGGACACTTATTACATAACATCTATCTGCTCACACTTCATGGAGACAATGTTTTTGCACGAGTCAAAATCGATAGCATTAGATTTATTTCGTCACGTCACGAGGAACGATTTTCATTCGGCCTGGGAAAAATTTCATGTGAGAGCATGTTCTGATTTATTTAATAACAAATTTTAAAGATAGACTTTGAAAATGGTAAATTATTGTTTGTGATTGCCCTTTGCTTTAAAACAGACTTGTCTGAATCGTGTGTTGTATGTATAATAAACAAAGAAATTGATTGAAGAATTTAGCTGTTCTAATATCACGCCTGTTGCCGTTATAAGACTGCTTGAAGAGTGGTAGCGCTTGTTTGGCATGAATTCAGGTTCTATGAGACTTGCTATAGAATAAATAATACGTGGTATGGAGCAAATAAGAACAATTGCACAGACTACAGACACTTGAATGATGACTTTCCTTTCCTTGCTATTGTTCATTAGAGAAGACTGAGTGTTCTTGTCAATTTCTGCTTTGCCGCCAAATGTTGTCGTCTGACGGAAATGCATGGATTTAATCAGCGTTTGCGCTATGATTAAAACACAGACTGCCATTAGAAGTAAAACGGCAGTGTTGAGTACAACGTTGTTCATAATAAACACGACCTGAATTAACTTGAAGGCAGATGGCCTTAAAGTCATGACGTATTGCGATGCATTTTTGAAATGTCGTATACCTTTTGCACTTTTAGTTGCAGAGCAATTGCAATAGGAAATACCATGGGAACGAGTACGATGGGAACCAGAGAGTAATATGTCCGTCTGCACGTAAACATGTTTTTGAAATGCAAAGGTTTGACCACACACAAGCACCGCTGGAGGGCTAACAACGCTGTTATGAAAAGGGCAGGGTCACTAAACGTTCGTATGAGGGGAAGAACTACCATTTTCACAAAACGAGGCGGCAACGTAAACCAAAAACTGTTTTCCACATGAAGGATTTCCAGGAACATCGACATGGAGTAAACCACGCCTATGAGGACGTGACCGAAATCCATGATGGCCAGAAAGAAGAACAGAATTGTTACGCTGTCTGCCAGACCAAGCCTGTAGAACGCTCTGCAGTTTAAATAGTTTGTCATCATTCCAATGAAGCAGATGAGCCAACTAACAATTGGACTATACTTTTTGAACATGTAATATGTTTCTGCAGATATGAAATCATTTCCTTCTTGAATGTATACAGATTCTGTGCTGAAGGCACCATTATGTATAAACGTGTCATTCATCTGTTGAGGAGAAATGAAAAATTCTCAGATGTTTCATGATTGCATGGATGCTATCTCTAACGGCATTCCAAAAGACATTAACGACATACACAATTATTGATTATAAAGGTAACACATTGATTCATTTTTTAACCAAACCAGAGACGCTTTTTTCCAAAATGATGTGCTAGACAAAAACACGAGTCGATCAGTGCTAGTAAATGAAGCAACGATAACATTTGACTACACGGTAATCAAGAGATGAGTTTGTATTGCTTGGTTCTTCTGGTGGAGTCAACGCTACGGTGACCTTTGACAGCACACGAATCTAAGTTTCAATAATGGCCAGCATTTCTTGAACACCCACAGTGATAATATCATAATCACACGCAAGGAGAAAGTCAGTCATTTGCAATGGCTGGTGAAATTGAGTTTCAGCGATTGTTCGATCGTACTCAGCGATTGGTGAAATGGAGTTTGGGTTCGATCGTACTCAGCGATTGGTGAAATGGAGTTTGGATTCGATCGTAATCAGCGATTGGTGAAATGGAGTTTGGATTCGATCGTAATCAGCGATTGGTGAAATGGAGTTTGGGTTCGATCGTAATCAGCGATTGGTGAAATGGAGTTTGGGTTCGATCGTAATCAGCGATTGGTGAAATGGAGTTTGGGTTCGATCGTAATCAGCGATTGGTGAAATGGAGTTTGGGTTCGATCGTAATCAGTGGTTGGTGAAATGGAGTTTGGGTTCGATCGCACTCAGCGATTGGTGAAATGGAATTTGGATTCGACCGTACTCAGCGATTGTCCACGTCGTTCCCTGTTTTCGCACCTACTATTTCATCTTTCCATTGCTGGTTTCATTCTTCTATGTACTGCTATGTTGTTCTTCTCTATGTTTATCTGGATCCCTTAACTTAGTGTTTTGTCTATTTTCTACTTGGTGTGAAATTAGATCCTTTAATTTAATGATTCGTCCTTTTTTTACTGAATCTAAATTTGGATTTATTAATTTAGTGCTTCGTCTGTTTAGATTTTATCCTACAATTAAGAGGATTATCCATTTTGTTCTTGTTCTATACTTGTATCTTTCAATTTAGTGTATCACACGGCTTTTAATTCATCTAACTTTGTTAGAATTCTTTTTCAGAATAATGCTTCGTTTGCTTTGTATTTGGTCTATTCTTGGATCCTTTGAATCAATCATTCTTCCAATTTTCTAATGGGTCTGTATTTGCGGTTTACATTTAATTGTTTATCCACTGTTAGTTAGTTTATGTTGTCATCTTTCTATCTAATGCTTTGTCCATTGCTAGTTGGTCTATATATTGTGTCTATTGATTTAGTGCTTTGTTCAATGTTAGTTAGTCTACATTTGAATCTTTTGATTTAGTGCTTTGTTCAATGCTAGTTAGTGAACATTTGCGTCTTTTGATTTAGTGCATTGTTCAATGCTAGTTTGTGCACATTCGTGTCTATTGATTTAGTGCTTTGTTCAATGCTAGTTAGTGCACATTTGTGTCTTTTGATTTAATGCTTTGTTCAATGCTAGTTAGTGCACGTTTGTGTCTATTGATTTAGTGCTTTGTTTAATGCTAGTTAGTGCACATTTGTGTCTTTTGATTTAGTGATTTAGTGCTTTGTTCAATGTTAGTTAGTGCACATTTGTGTCTTTTGATTTAGTGCTTTGTTCAATGTTAGTTAGTCTACATTTGTGTCTTTTGATTTAGTGCTTTGTTCAATGCTAGCTAGTCTATATTTGTGTCTTTTGATTTAGTGCTTTGTTCAATGCTAGTTAGTGCACATTTGTGTCTTTTGATTTAGTGCTTTGTTCAATGCTAGTTAGTGCACATTTGTGTCTTTTGATTTAGTGCTTTGTTCAATGCTAGTTAGTCTATATTTGTGTCTTTTGATTTAGTGCTTTGTTCAATGCTAGTTAGTGTACATTTGTGTCTTTTGATTTAGTGCTTTGTTCAATGCTAGTTAGTCTATATTTGTGTCTTTTGATTTAGTGCTTTGTTCAATGCTAGTTAGTGCACATTTGTGTCTTTTGATTTAGTGCTTTGTTCAATGTTAGTTAGTGCACATTTGTGTCTTTTGATTTAATGCTTTGTTCAATGCTAGTTAGTGCACATTTGTGTCTTTTGATTTAGTGCTTTGTTCAATGCTAGTTAGTCTATATTTGTGTCTTTTGATTTAGTGCTTTGTTCAATGCTAGTTAGTGCACATTTGTGTCTTTTGATTTAGTGCTTTGTTCAATGTTAGTTAGTGCACATTTGTGTCTTTTGATTTAGTGCTTTGTTCAATGCTAGTTAGTGCACATTTGTGTCTTTTGATTTAGTGCTTTGTTCAATGTTAGTTAGTCTACATTTGTATCTTTGATTTAGTGCTTTGTTCAATGTTAGTTAGTCTACATTTGTGTCTTTTGATTTAGTGCTTTGTTCAATGCTAGTTAGTGCACATTTGTGTCTTTTGATTTAGTGCTTTGTTCAATGCTAGTTAGTGCACATTTGTGTCTTTTGATTTAGTGCTTTGTTCAATGTTAGTTAGTCTACATTTGTGTCTTTTGATTTAGTGCTTTGTTCAATGTTAGTTAGTGCACATTTGTGTCTTTTGATTTAGTGCTTTGTTCAATGTTAGTTAGTCTACATTTGTGTCTTTTGATTTAGTGCTTTGTTCAATGTTAGTTAGTCTACATTTGTGTCTTTTGATTTAGTGCTTTGTTCAATGTTAGTTAGTCTACATTTGTGTCTTTTGATTTAGTGCATTGTTCAATGCTAGTTAATATATATTATATGTGTCTTCTAATTTAAAGTTTTGTCTAATGCTAGTCAGTTTATGATCGTGTCTTTGATTTAGTGCTTTGTTCAATGCTAGTAAGTGTACATTTGTGTCTTTTGATTTATTACTTTGTCCATTGGTAGTTGGTGTAGATTTTAACCTGTTTTTGTGTTTTCTCAATATTTTCTTTTTTAGATTACGTGTAATAATATGCATTATGTCATGAGTATAATATTCCTGTGCCCCTTTTTTTCTTACATTGCTAGAATTTGAAGTTCGTTTTGAGACCATCTTACCTTAACTCATTCCATTCCAATGTGTTTGTATCTAGCTACTTTCCCCTAACGTTTAAGTTTCAATTTTTACTATGTACGAGCGTCTAGACCATTGAGTGTAACATGCCAACTTAATTTATTATCATTTTTCTGTATGAACTTATATGGACATTTCTCCATTGATTCCTTGGGGTATGTCTAGCTGGAGGCCTCTTCAGTCAGTATTCTTAAATGCTTTTAGCTTTCGACTAGTATAACGTATCTCCCCTCTGCTTAAGGCTTTATCTTTCATGTTTAATTTCTTCAGATTAATTTCATTCCTGATTATGTTTCCAATATTTATATTAAGATTTAGATTTGTATCTATATCTTGTTAAGTATCTAATTCTACACATTATAATCCGGGTGATATGTTTTCTTTTATTGCTCAAAGGGATGAAAATTGAACTCAGTATGTCTAGATAAGCTGAGCATTAAAAAACATGTCTTTATCATTTGGTTGTCATGGAATCTTGGATTTTCATTGCGGAAATACCGGCAAATACTATTTAACCAGACTTGGCTGTAACTTTGCGCACACATTATTGGGTTAAATATCTATTCACACAAAGTATACATTTATGATAAATCACACGTTTTTGATCTTTGAAGTTGTTTAACATGCATATAGAAACCTTTCCAATTTTTGTTGCAAATTTAACCACATAAAAAATTCTTTGCAACATTTGGAACGATATCAAAATTGCGAACATGCGAAATTTTGTATTGCTTCATAGATGGTATGTGTCAAAATGGGGGGGATGTGGGGAGGGATGATCGGACAATAAATATAAGAGTAGATCGCAAACCATTGTCAAAAAGAAACATTTTAGAAAATGATATTTGAAATGATCTTTTCTGCTATTTTGAATGCGTTTTTAAGCATATCAACCTACAAAAGAAAATCATAATACTTTGAAACGTCATACAATCTTGAGAGGCTCTCAACACTTGTTGTCGACCATGTTTCAACTGCACCGGCTCCTCATCTATACTCATGTCGGATGGCCCTTTTTTATAACAGGTGCGCGGAATATGTCATATAATGTCAAGCCGATCTACGGAAATATTGAGGATAGTTCGTCAAAAACATAATTTTTTGGATAGAAATAGAATAGATTGTAATCATGAAAATGTTACGTTTTAGGCAAAAATCTGGCTTTTATGGTATAACCGACGTGTTAAAGGTTAGGCCTGCTCCGTTTCTAAAAGAAAGATTTGTATAAAATGAAAGAATCAACACTGCGCTTCTTTTATGGTATGACTGTCAAAGAAATCAACTGTTCCATTGAATAGTTCAATTAACTAGATTTGTCCAATTTCCGGTATAAATGCCTTCCTACGGATCCCCCACCCCCTTTTTTTACCTTGTGATTATGAAATATTTTAGACAAAAATCTGGCTTTTCTGGTGCAACAGATGTGTTGAAGGTGAGGCCTGCATCGTTTCTACAAAAGCTCCGTATACAATGAAACAAATCAATACTGAGCTTCTTTAAAGTAATACACTGCTCTATCCTACAGTTCAATAAACTAGATGTGTCCAATTTTGGACCTTCCTAGGGCCATCCCTAGGGCCATCCCCGACCCTTCCCCCCTCTCTTCCGTTTTTAAAAGAGAAAAGTGTTGGAGTATTTTCACGTGACACTTTCCACAGCCTAAAATTCGTTCCAAATTTTCGTTGTTCTTTTCAGCGATTTGAAGTAAAACGTAAATTCAGTGTTTGGAATGTGTGCGTCGCAGTGGACAACTACCCTTAGTCTTATTGACCGGTGATTAGCATACTCTGCGAATCAAAATGGCCACCTTTGATAAGTTTACGTATTATTAACATTCGGTTTTGATGAAAGAGGACCACCTTTCAGTATGTTTACAATTGCTTTAAAATACTGGATCAGAAAAATAGATTATTTGATCGTAAATTCCGCCGTCTATCAAACGACTAAGACTGATTGAGCAACAGCTTAATCTATATCAGTTGACAGATTCCCGGCAGTCTGACGGGGTGTAAGATCGGTAAAATAAGTTCTGAGGACCCCCCCTCACCAACCTATGTGTTAGGATGGAACTATGTATATTTGACACCTTTGTCAAAGAGACTCAACAAATCCTACCTGTTATTGTTATTAAACTTCATTGCCTGAACATTTCAATGTCCAGTTCTGTTTTGACCAGCAAGAAACACTAAATGGCTGCCTTTAACATTATAGTGTTTAGTCCTTACCGTATTCACGTGATGATCTTACCGTATTGACGTGATGATCTTACCGTATTGACGTGATGATTTTATTGACGTATTTTTATCGTATCACGTGATGATCTTACCGTATTCACGTGATGATTTTACCGTATTCACGTGATGATTTTACCGTATTCACGTGATGATATTTGACGTGATCGTATTCACGTGATGATCTTACCGTATTCATGATCGTGATGATCTTACCGTATTGACGTGATGATTAACGGATGTCAGTGCCATTCACGTGATGATATTACCTGTTTTGCAAAATATATATTTAGACGCGCCTCGTAAACATCCTATAAGGTACTTTTTATAAGGGCGATCAGATTCGACTCTTGAAAAGACACTCTGGGACGTTAACCTATCTCAGATCTTCAGCCCAATATACTGTAGTACAGCTATTTCAAAAAACGTTCTTTTGGCAACTGATAAATAAATCATTCACATGTCTCCGACATCTCCCGTTTATAAAGTAAAGCTTCAATTTTCACAACAATCTTTTTCAATTTTACTTTAGTGGATTTAACTCAATGTCTCAATGATTAAAATGGGCATTGTTAACAATTACGAAAGGGAAAGGACAATATAATTGATATAGTAACATGATTTTAATCATTATCGTTACTGGTGTTTATCTGGTGAATTGGGTTCTTCGTTCCCCAGAGAGATTTTTTAAATCTATGAAACGGCAAAATTTTCCCCTACATGTCAACTTCAGAAATTACAAAAATCTACCAAGGTGTCATAACATTGTCGTTTCTTTATCCGACTGGTGTAACAAGATGTAATTATGAAATTATAACATACTTCAGGTAGCATTGGAATGGATTTTACAAGAAAAAATTAATCGGCATAAATGATTCGCCAATTTTGGAGTCTCCCAGAGATACTGTGATACTTGTGGATCGATCGGCTAATACTGGCGGTTTTGTGAAGACATGGACAAATCGGATGATAATTGCCAGCTCATTATTCACCAAAATATTTCAAAACAATAATTGGACATTGCAATGGAATGAACGTAGACTTCTTGTATCATCGTGGGGTTGCAGTCATCCGCCTGCTGGCGCCATGACATCTTCGAATTACTCGGGGAGGATTAAAAGTTTTATTAAATTGGATTTGAAATACTACTTGGAACACGCATATCTAAAGATTCAGTTTTATTGCTGGAATTATATTTTTTATAGAATGATATTCAATGCTGTTTTTTTAAAAATTATTCTTATCAAAACAACTGCATAGTATATATCTGTCGATAGTTTCTCGCGCAGTCTGATGGGGTGTAAGGTTGGTAAAATAAGTTCTGAGCACCATCTCAATCTATGTATTAGGATGGAGCAATGTATGTTTGGATAATCTTAATTTCTTTGCGTTGAGGTAACATTGACGTGCTTGGCTGTTTCCAACTGTAATCCAAAGGTTTACATAATTCCTAGGAATTCGATCATTAAAATTCTCTTCCAAGTGATTCAGGTAGTAGTAAAAGTTTCTTTCAAGGAATGCCAAGAGTCCATTTGCTTCAATGCAAATTGTTAAATATTGTTCCTACCTTTGAGAAAGCGATATGGGGTTAGCATAAAAAGAGGAGAGAGAGAGAGGAGAGGAGAGAGAGAAGAGAGAGAGAGAGAGAGAGAGAGAGAGAGAGAGAGAGAGAGAGGAGAGAGAGAGAGAGAGAGAGAGAGGAGAGAGAGAGATAGAGAGAGAGAGAGAGAGAGAGAGAGAGAGAGGAGAGAGAGAGAGAGAGAGAGAGAGAGAGAGAGAGAAGAGAGAGAGAG
>JAXRKP010001511.1:7500-115000 GCA_037039925.1 Doris montereyensis | reverse complement strand
TTTATTTTATTCATGTGTTTCAAGAGGTTGATGTTTGAGATATTTTCTAAGTCGACTGAGAGTTCTATACCTAAAATTGTGAATTTTGAGGGGATCATGATGAACTTACTTGCCTTGCCTTGCTCAGGAAATCTAGTACATCCAAACCATATCAAATTTGTTTTTTTCAAAATTGATTGATAAGCCTTTTGAATATCGAGAAGATCCCTGCAAAGTATTCACGCAGTGGTTAAATGACTCTTTCACTTCCATCTAGATTAAGACTAGTGTCATCAGCATATTGACGTATCTTTATATTTAGGCTAAACAATACATACCCTTTAATATTTGTATTGCCTCTTATCATATGTGTCAGTATTTCGCTGACGAAAATAAATAGATAAGGTGACCTTGTCGGCAACCATAGTGTACAGGGAAAATCATACTAAACCATCGATTATAACTCTGGATTTAATATTGCAGTAAAGCAGTTTTACCAATGAAATAATGTCTTCTTTGAAATTGTAAATTTTTAATGACTTCTCCAAAACTGACCGTGAGATTGTATCAAAGGTCTTTTCAAAATATATTAATAACAGTAAACCAGGTTTGTCAGTACTTTTGAGCAATAAAGAACATCATAAATTTATCTTATATTGTCTCCCATGAAACGGCCAGCAATGAATCCAGTTTGGTCTGGACTTATTATTTTAGAGAACACGCGCTATAACCTGTTGGCTATAACAGAGGCAATTTTCGATGATATAATATTTAGAAGTTATCGGCCGCCAGGACTTGTAAGATTGTTCATTCCTTTAAGGGCATTAGTAGCTTTATAATTTTGTATTCAAGCATACAACCATCTTTATCACATAACTCTGGTGTATTATCACTACGTTTTTGATCAATATTTACATCAACAATCTTGTTGTCTTGGGATGAGTACAGCCGTGTGTAAAACAATTTAGCTTTTTCTATAACGTCTTCTAATTTATCTATTGCCATATTGGGTTTTTTATTATTAGTTTAGCCATTCGTTTTGAAATGAAACGACGGCTTTTTAAGTTGAAGAATTATCTTGTCAATTTTCTCCTCCTGTATAAATCCTTGCTTTTGATCTGATCATTACTCCCTCTAATATTTTTTTATCTCGAATTTTGCAGTTCTTCTTTTCTCACCCTTTTATTCCTCCTAGTCTGTTGAAGTTTCACATTTCTATTTCTTTGAGAAATATATTGTTTGGTTTCGGACTTCTAATAAAAACATTAATAAAAAATAGTTGGTCATTAATTTAGTATTGATTAACGATTTATATTGTCTATCCTTGTGATATTATTCAGGTTAAAAGGCGTAGCTACTGCGTTTTGTAATCTGAAATCCATTATAGTTTCCCGAAACAGAGTTAACGTAATTTTCGTTTCTCGGTAAAGAGCTATTAAATTTTCAAAATGTTTTATTTCTTTAAGGGCGATTAAAGTTTAGTCCTAGAGATATGATAGTAGTGTAATCAATAAGAAAACCTTATGTCTGGGCTGGTAACAAAATTGAGGTTCATCTCTAATCGGGGCATAAATGCAAGCCAGAATAAGCCTTTCTGACTCAATTACTAATGTATGCCTTCTATTAAACTTTCTTTCTTTCTTTCTTTTCTTTATCAGCTCCCATTCTACCTTCCAGTGTATGGGTTTAGATGCCCGAAATGATCTTTCTCCATGCTGCCCTGTCCTGACATTTTCTGTTTCCTTCCGTGAAAGTTAAATTTCTTTGCGTTAATGCTTCTTTTATATCTTCTTTCCACTTTCTCCGAAGTCTGCCTTTTAGTCTTTTACCTTGAGTTTTCGCACTGTATACTGATTTAGCTATTCTATTGTCATTCATTCTGTTAACATGCTCAAACCATCTCAGTTGATTCATTTCTATCTTAGCTTTTATGCTATCTGCTTTGGTTGGATCTTTTCTTGTTGTGTTTCTGATTTTGTCTCTTTTAATTTTCCTTATTTCATTTCGGCAGCCTGTACTCTACCGTGTTCCCTACTGTCTAAGGTCCAGATTTCACTGCCAAAGAAGAGAGTAGGACAATAAATTGTGTTGTATACGGCCATTTTCGTTTTTCTTGACAATTCTTGTTTACCTACAAATGTCTTTCCTAGATGGTTATATATTGCACTTGCATTTTGGATTCTCTGGCTGACCTCTTCTCTTAGTTTTCCTTCTAAGTTAATCATTACTCCTAGGTAATTGTAGCTTTGAACTTGTTCTAAATCCTCCCAGCCCAATTTAAGATTTTGTGTTTTAGCTTCCTAGTTACTAGCATTGTTTTGGTTGTCTTTGCATTTACTCTCATTCCTCTTCTATTTAATTCATTATTCATCATGTTGATATTCGACTGGAGGCCTTTTCTGATTTTCCAAGCAGAACTAAATCACCAGCAAAGGAAAGCATTGATACATTTATTGGTTTGAGCTTCCACATACCTAGATTCATTTTCTTCATTGTTGAGGATGTCTTTGCGACTGAATCCATAAATGTGATAAACAAAAGAGTGCTTAGGATACAACCCTGTCTTACTCTTATATCTACATCAAATTCCTCAGATACATTTCCAGCTACTGTCACTGCACATGTTGGTTTATTGTAACAACTTTTAATGGCTTCTATTAAATATTGCTCTACGTTGTATTCTTTTCAGGAATGCCATAGTCTGTTCATCCTCAGAGTGTCAAATGCCTTTTTTAAGTCAGTAAAACACAGGTGCAAGTCAATGTTTCTCTCAATGAAATTTTCTATTATTTGTAAATATGTGGTCTTGTACACTTCTTCCTGGTCTTATCCACTCTGATGTTCTTCAATCTGATCCTCTACTCTTTTCCGTAGTCTCATTTCCAGTATTCTGGCATATACTTTTCCTTGTACACGAATTAGTGATATCCCTCTACAATTTGAGCATTCCACAGTTGATCCTTTCTTGTGTATTGGTACTACTGTTCCCTTATTCCAGTCGTCTGGCACATGTTTGGACTTCCATGCTTGTTGACATATTGCATGTTATAGTTTGTCTGCCTCTCTCCTTTGGTTTTTAATCATTTCTGGATAAGCTTGATCTGCTCCTGGGGCCTTTCCTAATTTGACTTTTCTGATAGCTGTTTGGATTTCTTCCATTGAGATATCTACATCTTCAGCTGTCTCTCTAGGATTATTTGTTACTCTTGCTAATTGATCTGTACTCCTTTGTTTCATTTGTTCTGGAGGGATCATGTAATTGTTGAAAATACTTTCTCCATGTTTCCATGATTCCGCTGCTTCCTTTCATTATCTTTTCCTTTGGAGTTCTTAATTTATCGTTTTGGGCATGTTTTGTCTTTTCTCATGCTCTTCATTGCTCACAGAACAGCGTTAGATTTCCTTGATAGCTTTCTTGAAGTCGTTGTCCAAACTCTTCCCACTCTGTTCCTGATTTGCTTTCATAACTTCTTTCTTTGACAGTTCTTTTACTCACGTAATCTGTCCTATCCTCTAATCTCTTTGTTTGCAAGTACTTCTTCCATGCATCCTTCCTTTTCTTTTGATCTTAGTCTTGACATTGTCATTCCACCATACTGTTCTTTCCTATCTCGTTCTAATTTGTTTCTTACTACAGACCTCTTCAGTACAACTGGGGAGTGTTTGTTTATACATTTGCCACTTTTCTTCTATTTTGCTATCATTCAGATCCATCTGCCTTTCACTGATAAATCTTTTATCCTGGATTGGTATATCTGTTTTACTATTGGTTTATTTAGTTCCTCTATTTTGAGTTTAGTAGCTGTCTTCTCTTTCTTTTTCTGTTTGTATTCTTCAGTTAGTAATCTCAATTTGGCTATCTCTAGGTGATGATCACTCAGCATTTCTGCTCCGCTGTTTACTCTGCATCCAATGTACTGTAAAAAGGAGCTGCTAACTATTATGTAGTCTATGGTCGACTTTTCCAATCTGTTTTTATCTACTCTTGTATATTTGTATATATCTTTATGAGGAAAAAGTGTCAGCTATTTTCATGTTATTCTTTAGGCAAAAATCTATTAGTCTCTCTTCATTTGGAGAAGTTGTTGTTCTCCTTCTTTACTTTTTACTCCTCCTGATGTTTCAACATTGTTGCCTGCTCTAGCGTTTAAATCTCCTGAAACCATTAGTTTCTATTTGGGTTTGAGATTCTCTGCAGCTATTTGTAAATCGTTTTCGAAGATATCTTTTTCTTCTTTTGGTGGCATTTTCATTTGGTCCATAAGCTATTAATAATTTAATTTCTCTTCCTTTTGGTTTAATATTTACCTCTAATAGCCGTAGCCTTATACATTTCAATTTCTAGTAGCTTTTCATGCCTTTTATGCATTAGGAGGCTACTCCTGCTCTAGGTCTATCTTTGACATCTAAACCCCTGAGAAGATTAAAGTATGATTTGGTCCTACATTTTCAATTCCTTGACCTTTTTTTATTTGTTTCTGTAATACCCAAAATGTCTACTTTGAATTTTGTCATTTCTTCAGCTAATTCTAATTATTTTTATTTATTGCCCTAACATTCCATGTTACAAAAATCACAGTCCGTATTCTTTTCAGAGTCGTCTTCAAAAAGTTCAAGCCGGGTATATCATTATATGTATTTCTTTGAATCAGTTTCGTTTTCGATAAACAGGGGATCGACCACAGGGAGAGGGACAGCGAGAGCGAGAGCGAGAGCAAGAGAGACAGAGAGAGAGAGAGAGAGAGAGAGAGAGAGAGAGAGAGAGAGAGAGAGAGAGAGAGAGAGAGAGAGAGAGAGAGAGAGGGAGAGAGAGAGGAGAGAGGGAGAGAGAGAGAGAGAGAGAGAGAGAGAGAGAGAGAGAGAGAGAGAGAGAGAGAGAGAGAGAGAGAGAGGGGAGCTGGAAACAGTGAGGAAGTAGATGGATAGATAGATTGACAAAACAGATAGATATACAGACATATCAGATAGAAAGACAGACATATATACATTCATAAATACACATATAAATACATAGATATAGAGATACATACTTGTATGCATACGTATTACATACATATATATACATACAACCATACCTTAATCATTAATTTAGTGTCATCGCAATCACCTCGATAGCATGCTTATCATAATTCTATTAATCCGCTTTGTAAATTCATACGGCTTTTCATCGAGACAATCAGTACAGCTTTAACGTATATTGCATCTTGTTATGTCCTTCTTTCAGGTTTGGCAAAAAGTTCAGGCCATTATTGGCAAACCGGAAAGGAGTCCATTATGAGAAAAATTTCCAATTTCGAGGCTCAGAATGTGCCCTTAAACAAAGCCATATTGCCAAGAAAATCATTGAACCTTTCAACAAAGAACAAATCAGAGACGTCAGTTTTGGCAGCTTGGCTTTCTATATTTGGGTTGGTGTCTTTTGTTATTATTAAAGGGGGGTGAGGTGAGTTTGTTTTGTTGGGGATTTTTTTTTCTGTTTTTAGAAGTGAAGAAACACCGATTCAACTAGTTTTCAGTGAAAATGAAATAAACATAACATGTAAAAAAACAAAACTGAAAAAATATATTCTTCTAACGTAAAGTGAAGGAAAAGAAGTGAAACTCAAAAACAGTGTTTGGTTTTTCTGTCTGTGTGTGTGTATCTGTGTTGTGTATATGTAAATGCCTGCGCGCGTGTGTGTGTGTTGTGTGTTTGTGTGTGAAAAATGTTTCACAACATTGTTAACACAAAATTTCTCATCGGAATCAGCTTGTTTTTTTTCTCTTTGCAGGTCGTGGGAATGATTGAGGAAGTAGAGTCTTACGGTGGGGCCGAGCAAGGTGACAAATTACGCTTGGAAAAATAGTCATTTGTATACATGTGTTGATATGATATTCTTTATACGATTAAAAGAGAAATGTTCCTATGCTGCTGCTTGACTTCATGTAATTTAGTTTTTTTCCCCATATAATTGTATCCTGTTAAGAAGATATTTGTTATCTAGATCTAGATCTAGTGTATGGCAAACTGTGATGTCTGTGGTGGTCAAGGGGACTTTAAAATTTGTTTTGTTTTGTTTCGTTTCGTTTGTTTGTTTGGTTGGAGCTGCGTTTCTCGGAACATAGTATGTTTTACTTGTATTGTTGTTGTTGTTGTTGTTTGTACTGTTGTTGTTGTTGTTGTTTGTACTGTTGTTGTTATTTGTAATGTTTTTGTTGCTTTTTTCTTTGTGATGTTGTTGCTATTCTTGTTGTTTGTGGTTTAGTTGTTGTTGTTGTTGTTGTTGATTGTGTTGTTGTTTGTGTTAGTGTTGTTGTTTGTGGAGTTGTTGTTGTTGTTTATATTGTTGTTATTGTTTATGTTGTTGTTGTCGTTGTTTATGTTGTTGTTGTTTGTGTTAGTGTTGCTGTTTGTGGAGTTGTTGTTGTTTATGCTATTGTTGTTGTTTATGTTGTTGTTATTGTTTATATTGTTGTTGTTTGTGTTGTTATCGTTGGTTGTGTTGGTGTTATTGTTTATATTGTTGTTGTTTGTGTTGTTATCGTTGGTTGTGTTGGTGTTATTGTTTATATTGTTGTTGTTGTTTGTGTTGTTATCGTTGGTTGTGTTGGTGTTGTTTGTGTTGTTTTTGTTTGTATTGTTGTTCGTGTTGTGTATGTGGTATTGTTGTTGTTGTTGTATGTTTGCGTTGTTGTTATTGTTGTGTATGTGGTATTGTTGTTGTTGTATGTTTGCGTTGTTGTTATTGTTGTTGTTGTGTTGTTGTTGTTGTTTTTGTGTTGTTGTTGTTGTTTTTGTGTTGTTGCTGTTGTTTCTGTTCTCGTCGTTGTTGTTGTGTGTTTCTTGTTTTTGTTGTTGTCTGTGTTGTTATTGTTTTTGTGTTGTTGTGGTTGAGGTTTGTTGTTTGAGTCGTTATTGTTTGTATTGTAGTTGTGTTGTTGTTGTTTCTGTTGTTGTTTGTGTCGTTGTTGTTGTTCGTCTTCTTGTATACGTATGTCTGTGTGTTGATGTTTGTAGGGGTTCTTGGTCGTGGCGGAGAGGAGAGGTGTTTTAATTAGGTCAGTTGGTGCAAAAATTGTGCAAATTGTGGGTAAAAACGCCAAACTTATTGCATTGTGGCTAATGCCAATATAAATGATTGTTGATATAGAACCACCCCTGAGAAAGTACCCTGAATGACTAAACCTGACCAGTGAAATGTCCACTATATTTATATAGTAAAAAAATTTCCTGAGCTCACCAAATTGTGAGATCAACGTGTACAATCGTCTATAAATGCTTCATGGAAGGGCCGAGTAAAGTTATCATAACTTATTAGTGAAGGTAATGACACGCAAGCGCAAACACTATGGTGACCGTTTGACCTTTGACTTTATTTGTATAATTTTTTTTAACTTCCTGATCGTCAATGAATGCTTCATGGAAGGGAAGAGTAAATTTATCATAACTTATTCATGACAAGCGCAAAGACTATGATGACCGTTTGACCGTGAATTACCAAAACTGACTAGTGGAATGTCTACTTTATTTGTATGTTTAATAATAAAAAAACTTCCTGGGCTGACAAATTCTGAGAACAACGTGTATAATCGTCGATGAATGTTTTATGGAAGGCGGAGCATTTTATTTGTATATAAAAAACCCTCCTGATCGTCAATAAATATCTCATGGAAGGTCAGAGTAATTTATCATAACTTATTATTGATAAGTGCTTAGATTATGATGACCGTTTGATCGTGAATGACAAAATTGACCAGTGAAATATCCACTTTATTTTGTATATATATATATAAAAAAAAACTTCCTAGACTGACCAAATTTTGAGAACAACGTGTGTAATAGAAGGGTGGAATAGAACAACAGAGTAGGTTTTTCATTACAACATTGACAAGCGCAAACACTATGATGACCGTATGACCAGTATTACTGAACGTCCGGCTAAATGACCACTTGAACAATTGAACAGATAAGCAAGATTTAAACAGAAAATTTAAATGTAAGTATTTAGGTTTGCTTATACTTCGCAATCAACACGACAAAACGATAGTAATAAGTAATGAACTGACCATTATACTGACCAATACAGAAAAGAAAATTCCATTGTTTGCCTGTTTGCTGCTGTGTTACAATTTGTTAGATTTAATCTTATTTCACATTTTATCTAATACTGGAATTGTGAAGAGGAAAACATATTAAGAGAAAACATCGTGTATCGTTTTCGTGGTTAAATAACATTGACCGTAATGACCACTAGAGAAATTGCTTTAGTCTTCTAGCCAAGGTAAGTGGTTGTTATTTGTTTGAAAAAAACCACACAGAAAGTCACCTAATTACATAAGAACGCAAAATATCTTATTCAGCACCGGAATCTACAAAAATAATCATATATCAACTTTAAGAGCATTACTTTGTCCCTCAGACACACACACACACACACACACACACACACACACAAGTGCGCATAAAAGCAAACACACATACAAATGTACACTTTGTAATCGCGGCACACAAATTTGATTTTTTTTCATAGTTACATGCAAGACCCTCCACAAAGCACATTTCCGTACAAGGTTATGCAGCCTTCCTGCAGCCACAGGTTGTTTTACACACACTTTACGGCAGCCGCATTTGATCCAGTTCCTGGCAGGATTTGGATGCTTCAGGCATGGAGTGTGTCCAGAACGGAGTAACGCAATTGTCATTGAGAATCCAGCCCCATTCAGTGGGGATTTCTCTTGAGTTAATAGCTCACAGAAATTTCAGCCATCATGTGAAATGTGTGTGGTCCATGGCAAACAGCAAAGGCGTTAATCGGTGAAGTGAATCTACATCACCTTCTCTTACTGATCTGATGAATTTTTAAGATCGTGAGCTCAGTTTCAAGGATCTAGTAGAAACATGTTCCACGACATTCCTTCGACTCCTTGCACCATATAATTTCGAAGGCTTTGTTGTTTCTAATTGTTTCATCGTCAATTTGCTGAAGGTATGCGTCTTGCTGTAGACAATAACGAGCTGCGGCGGTAACTTCATGCACATGACTGCACCGCTTGAAATAAGCTTTCAACATTGAACCTGTTGTATCAGGCCCACACAGTCCATATTTTGTTATCGCCTCGGTCCATCTACTTCCGCCAAGTACAGATCAACCATTTGAAACAGACATCTGTATATGCAACCCATCAAGAAGGATATAAATTTTGTTTTCTCCATATTCTCTGACCATGTCCATTGAACTTGTTTGACAAGCGTGTATAATGGTTGATCAACGGCAATGACTGGTGTCTATCTGGATTGAGATATTCCAACAGCTCTCTTAATGACATCCATACAATGCTTCACGATTGCGATATGATTGGCACTGTCATGCCCCATACTTCATTTTCTGTAGCAATAGCGTTGAAAGCTGCAAACGTTAGGTTTTCCGATGAAGCTTGCAGTTTATCTGAGACGTGCTGTAACCATGTGCTCTGCCGGCAGAATGTGACTAAATTTTTTTAGGTTAGTGAACGCTAGGCACTTGATGCTTAATCACAGTGTTTGTAATCTGCATCACTTTTGTAAATTCTGATGGCAAATACATTACATTCCTGCATGAATGGCTAATTTTTAAAGTTTTCTTTTGGAATGCCAGCTGTTCTTCTCTTGAATTTTGAAATAAGGACACCCCTATGCCATGAAAAGAATCTTTGGAGGTAGCGGATGATGGTTTATAATCAATATTGTCCACAGCAGCAATTGTAAAAACGTTTTTCCGCAATGATGATGGACAAACAAAACCCTCGGATTCATACTCAGGGCATACCGAGTTGGCAGTACCCGTTAAAAAAGTGTACATAACTCACGTATATGAGACGCAGATGCGTAGTGAACGAGTGTATCAGCTAACCTTTCGATTGTGTTTGGCCGTAGATTTTTTAGTCCAACGTATAGAGGTTAACATTTTTTAGTATCTGCTCAGTGCTATATCGTTTCTATTTCTCTGCGCTGCCAGTTTCTGCTCTTGCTCTCTGTACAGAGTTAAAAATAATAAGTTGACTGAATATCGTTACCTCTTTCTGGCGAATGCTTAGATCATTTTCTACACTTCTTCCAATCAATATCATTTTCATTAACACCAGCAGAGAATAGGAGTCACTACTGTCAATGCGATTTGAAAATGTTCCTTCAAAAGAATACTTGATGGTTGATGATATCTCTCCGGATTATTAGTTTTGCTGAGTGCATAATATTGACTGCATCACTATCAGCCTTCCTTCGAAAGCTGTCTTCATCAAGCCTATCTTTCAAATGGGTAGTATGTATTCTCTCATTCCCTTTTGATCCATATTCTTTTAAACGGTCATTAAACATTTTCCCAATGTGTCAAAAGTTTATAAATTCTTGGCTGGCGTGTCCTCCGAAGCGCCTCCTCCAGAAACGAGCAAGTTTTGCTAAAACAGTGTTTTCCACTTGGTTTTTATATCGGGTTTGATAGCATGCCTTTCCCTAACGTGATGACACAAAGTTAGCAGTCATTTTTGATGATAATAGAACCCCTTGCGCAACAAACCGCCATGTGTAAATTTTGCCAGTAGCTTTGCGTCTTTTGCTTTCTTTGCAATCATTTTATCTTGTCGCTTACTTCTAAAGTCATGACAGAATGCAGTTCATTTCTATAATTTTCCTCCTTTTCACTGAAAAAAACAAATTGCTCCGTTAGTGTCTATTGCCAGAAATTCCTACGCTGGATGTAGAAGACGCACATCTACGTGTTTGTGCTTCATGGCCAGTTTTGTCAGAATGAAGAAGTGTGCCAGAGGAGGAGCTTTCAGATACCTTTTTAATCACCGTTGAAGTTTGGTATTGTTGAATCTTGCACGACATGATTTGTGCCATATGGCAACATGCTCTCCTTAGCGTTGTTACAAGACCATCTCCTTCATCCATTGATGAAATGGCTAGGCTTAACTCATCTTCCGTCATGGGGCAAAGACATTCGTTTATGATCATTTCGAAGGTTTGTACCCTTGAACTTTTGAAGCATTTTGTTTGGCAGGACATTCTAAGTTTTCATGTGTATCGGTCTGGCATTCAAGGGTTTCTTTAAAATTCTTTTTAGACATTATCGATGACATGTAAGATCAGTTCAAAGCGATCTTAAAATGAGATTCAGCATAAGAACACAGAATGAATGCTTTCACTAAATTTAGATATCAAAGGCGGCTGACGTTAAAGTAAGATGTATTGCTTTGAGACTGACACGAGTGACACTGGCACTGCACATGGAAATCCAGATTTAGATGTGCAACGCACAAGGAATAGCATCAGATTTAATGACTAATTCTAACAATCATTTTTTTCTCCAAACCTAATGCTTAATTTTGTATTTCCACGACAAGAATATATTTAAGTCGCTGAATTCTAACACGTAATCAGATTTCGCGGATGACAGTTCTTACAATTTTGTATGTTCAGTCAAAAATTATCTCGGAGACGGGGATGGGGGGGGTGTGGGGGATTGGGGGTGGAGGAGGGTCTACGTCATCATTTCCGGTTTCCGTGATCTCGATACGGGCATCTGTGTGTGTTTGTGTCTATCTGTGTGTGTGTGTGTTTGAATGTGTGTATGCTGTAGTTTATGCACATTGGTGACATGACAAAATAAAGAGGTTGAAATAGTTGTGACAGAGGACCAATGCGGTGTTCTGTTTTAAGTTCTGTATTTTAAATATGCCATAAAATGTTATCGAGATTTTCAGATGGCTCTAACTCTCTTAATATTCATTTGTGAGGTGGTTCTGTACAAACCCATCGTTAAGTAATGTCCCGCTCATGCAGATGTGTAAAGCGGATGTCGTCACAATCGTCGACTGCGCGGGAAGAGACACACACTACAAACAGCAAGCAGCATGGCTACTTTCATTAATGATTCATGTTCCAATGTCTTACAATGCGGGAGATTTAAATTGTTTTATGTTTGATTCGTGTATTCTGAAGATGGATATGATTATATTTCGATTGTTGTTTTATTTTTTTGCATCGTGTATTCTGCAAATGGATATAAATTACAGTTTGAGACTGCAAACAGCACCATTCAACATGTCGTTTGTTCTGTATTTCTAACTCCTCGGACCAAACATACTTACGTTCACATTAATTAAACCACTTGATTAACATTGTGATTATATGACTCTTATAATTTTTAATTGATATTATTGTGTTCCAAAATGCCGGATAAGTGTTGTGTGCCTGGATGTCGAAGTAGCTATGATGGTGAGATTGAGAAGGTGTCTGTGTTCAAATTTGCAGTGGATCCCCAGAGTGGTTAAAAACAATTCCGAGAAGGATTTCATTCCTAGTAAGCGCTCTGTTGTATGTTTTGTAATAATTATTAATAATAATAATTATTATTATTATCATTATTGCATTAGTGTTTTGTGCATGGCCTTTGGCGGTTCAAAGCCCACAGCTGAATATTATTATTATTCAGTAACTCAGATGAAAAGGATCAGGTCTTTTAAATATCTAGATTATATAGTTATACCAAAGGTGTATAAATCAAGATAGGCAAAAGCTCTCGAAATACAAAGGCGAAGAGAGTCCGCTGTGCCTGGCTCGCCGCTTTACTGACTGCGCGTAAGTCTCGAAGGGGCGTGTCCTTAGCATTGCTAGAGTACTAAATTCCTGTTTACAGAGGTGCTCGGCAATATGATAATAATTGAATAATCCTAAACAAAGCTTTCAAAGGAAAAATAATCAAAATATAAGACAAACATACGGGCCTTATACCACATCGCGACACAAGTTGTTAGATTTATACATAAAAGCAATAGAAATACATTTGACTTTTGGCGAGAAATCGTTTGTGTTGGTTGAAGTTGAAATTGAATGTTTTAAAGTAAAAAAGCCGGCATAAGCGATGCTAATGTAGGGCCTACTAAATTCATACACACAGTAATGCTCGATGAGATTTTCAGTGAATAGACAAAAATAAACACGCACAGATATAATAATAATAATAATAATAATAATAATAATAATAATAATAATAATAATAATAATAATAATATGTCATATCAAACACTACTTATAGACACAATGGAAATGTAGGCTATTGTAAGAAAGTACAAGAAATATACTGGACTTCCGTGGTATAAAAGGTATAATATGTTGATTGAATAAAAAATGAACAAAGTTATAAGAGAAAAATGAAGACCAAACTTATTCTAAAAATAATGCTATTAGATCTAGATCTATACTATAATACAGTGGCTTAGTTAATGAAACCAACATCCACTTGAGATAGTCCATGCTTGGTTACAACGAATGACTAAGATGTATGTTCTGGTCACGACTTATTTGTGCTTTACTTTCTCAAGCTTGCTTCTTTTTTCCAGACTTCTTCTGCTTGAAAGTGTCATTTCTCAACACAAGTTCATGGTTAATTCTTATTCTCAGAAAAAGACTTGACACATACGCGGGAGTGTTACACTGACTGTTAGGGGACGTTAACTGCTGTGTGCATTGCAGTGCATCTAACTTCATCATGAAATATTGGCGAAGTCCTTCTTGACGAAGATTTTGTGAAAAATGTGTCTGGAAGCTGGCTTCAAATACAGTGCAATCCCCCGATAACGACATCGCTCGGGACCGAACAATCATGTCGTTATCGGGGGATGTCGTTATTCAGAATTGTTCAAAATGGCGGCGAAAGGGGCGTTACGAGTGAGGCTAGTCAATTGGGAAGATGTGGTGGGGCCCTGAAAAGGGCCGGTGTGTTGGGGTGGGGTTGGTAGAGCCAGCAGATGGGTTTACTAGCTGGTTGTCACGGCCTTGGTACCCTCAGAGATGGAGAAATAATCTCACGTTGTCATTGGCCGAAAAAGAAGTGTTTTCATTGCTAAGAATACGTCTCAATTTTGTCAATATTGATCAAATTTTCATGTCAAATGTAGTGTTTACGGCTAGACTTATGTCGTTATTGGGAGGTTTCACGTAGCTATTCGGAGGGGTTTTTTCTTATGATATATAGCAAAAAAAAAAACGGGACCAGGGATCCATGTCGCTATCGGGGGATTGTCGTTATTCGGAGATGTTGTTATCGAGGGATTGCACTGTAATGCAATTGCCTCCACGAGCTTAGAGCTTGGTTTTATAAGGCCTTCCCCGCTGCACTGCTCATATGCTTTTGCCTTTATAAGAGTGAGATGGCGTTGCTCGGGGTTGTCCTGCTCTTCTAGTAAGCAATTGCATTCTTCGCAGATCAGATGCTGGATTTTCTTCAGAATGCATCCACCTATATTATATATGCAATCACGTTCTCCAGCTGGACAAGATCCTCTAGCTTTGCCGACTTCACCAGGTTGACCAGACGAATGTTTTCCTGAGAAGAGATTGTGGTTTGTCGTGAAACCAACTCCTGAGCTGGGCGGACAGATTCAGAAGAAATTGTCCACGTCTACTTCACAGTTGGCTCTTGGACTTGAGAGGAAAAAATCTGTCAACCATTATCTGTCGCAAGGCTAGCCTGAATTCTTGAGGATCTGGGTTGACTCTGTGACCCCTTTGCTCCTGATGATGGCAAACAGATTTTCAAGACAATCTTGATTTAAACGATTCGTCAAAATGAACTTATTGCCATACGTGCCAGTCACGTCATCAACCAGAAGAAAAGGGCCCGAATGGTTTGCATCCATCCTCTAATGCATGGCAAAGCGTCGGCAGATTTTGGCTTGTGTGGATCACCATACTTAAAAACATTCAGCCACTCCAACGTTTCGTTGAGGAAAGTAATGTGCGGCGATGATGAAGAAATGGGATGTTTGTAGGGAGCATTTGTCTTCCCACCATGGGAATTGAACACGTTGAAGAGACGGTCAAATCGCTCGACAAAGGGAGCATTTGTCTTCCCACCATGGGAATTGAACACGTTGAAGAGACGGTCAAATCGCTCGACAAACTTTGCCGTTGCTTTGTGTGAGCTTGGTAAAATGTTGACTTCACACATGCAGGATATTCCTCTTGCCACTGCATGGTCAGAACTTGTGCGGCCAAACTCACCCCGAAGATGGGAAAAAGTGGGAGATTAATGTGTTTTTCATTCAATTTTGGTGTCCATCTCAAAGGAAACTTTTTATCATTCTCATAAAAATCTTTTATAACATTCCAAGAAATCACATCCTGGCCGACGTAAAAATCTTTTTTTGAAAGATTGTTTCTTATTTTTTCAAGAGGTGGGGAGGGTCAAAAAACACAAGAACGTTATCTCTATTATGGGAAAACATCGGATGCGAAAAACAGCACGATTATTGGACCCTTGGTCACAGATTACGCCTTTGACTATCAAGCCAATAGACTTTTAGAGAATCTAAAGCGGAAAACATCAGAGCTTTTAACACTGTAGGCTTTATGGTGGACTGGCTCGGAAATAACCGAATGGTTGTTTCCACTTTGAAAATAATCCTCTAGCAAGGAAGACGATGGCATGATTTGCTTCCTTTTCGGACCTACCAAGAAATCCTGATGATGGTCGGCTCATGTGAGCGGCGTTCTTTGGGTGGGGGCCTTTTGGCTTTTAGCTTCAAGCAAGGCGGGAGCAATCGGCACATCAAAAACGGTTGGCAATGCTTTGAGTGGTTTCAATCGATTTTCATCTTGGAATTCGTGAATTGGGAATCTTCGAAATGAAATGCACAAAGAACGTTGCTTTCGCACAACTCTTTTGCTGATTTGTTCAACAAATCTTCACGGCGGCTGTTTATGACCCAATGCTTGCATCTATGAAATAACAAAATGAAAAGAACGTTGAAAAACGTAATAAGTTAATACAAATTGACATGCAATATTTAGAGACAGATAGTCAGAAAACGATTTCAATGGTTAACAAAGATAAAACGATGGGGGTATTAGGCAACTATACTTGTGTGAACAATCTGGGATATTCACTAGAACAGGGTATCTATTATCGTTCTAAATGATTGGTAATTAATTTCAGCGAATAGACTTTAATTGTAAGAATTATTCAAAATGTGTACAGTGTATATCTATATATTAGAAGAAATTAAAACTGTCTTACCTTAGTTCATCTCGAGGAAATCTGAAGAATGCAAGGCCTCGATTTTTATAACGGCTGTTTTACAACCAATTGCTGAACACCACTGACTGGTAGATGTTTTTTCTTCAACGTAACCTTGTCAACAGCATCCATTGCGAGGAAAAACGAAACAATATAATAACAATTTTCGTAATTACGGTAAGTCAACAATTAAAACTTCAACAAAGTGTGCAGTGTGCATTCAACGAACTCAGAATAAGACAGCAACACGTGTGAAAAAACCCACCTCAGTCGATTGAGCCATTGAGCCAGGGCTGAGCGCGTCGTTCGTTTACGCGCGCAGTTATTTTTAGATCTTACCTTGGCCCGGACCAAGGCCGTCTATGGTACACTATATAGACGGCCTTGCCCGGACGCGATCAAGCGAGATGCTCGATCTTGTATTACACCTTTGGTTATACTGTCATTTACTTAGTTTAAGCAGGGGAAACAAGTTACACTTAAACATGAGAGCAAACACACTTGTACAGTGTCGCAAGCGCCCCTAAACTCTCGTAAACAAACAAACACACTTGTAACAAGCACAATCACAAACACTGTTTCTACGTTCCTACCTACCGGTACCCCTCTCACTCGCTATACCGATAAACGGAGACTGGGACGTCACAGACTTCTGTGATCGGGATTTGACTTAACGACGGACACGTTCTGTATCAAATTTTGTTCGTATTTCAAAGCTCTTTCACCTGTGTGAGTTTCATGCTTTTACCAACATGTGCACAATCGAGGTGGGCTTTTTTGGGTTCTAAGTAAGGAACAGCCACTCAAAAGAGCTACCACCGATTCAGGAGGTCGCGCAATGCATCATGGAACAAATTTTCATGTAGCCAAAGTTTACAACGCTAATAACCTCCTTAAAAATACGACAACGGCCGGCTTGACTTCGTCAAACTGCAATAGGTTTTTGTAAGCCCATTTTCAATTTGTTGGGAGAGGAGCGGGTTCTGAAAGCCATTTTCAAAACCCATATAGCAAACCAAGACCTCGATTTTGAGTACTACGTATGTAAATTAGAGAAGAAAATATGAGAAACTGAAATTTTGTCGGGTGTTGCCATAGCAACACTGCCATATTGGATTTATAACGCTAAAAATAACTGGCATTTTGTAAAAGCTGCATAAATTATTTTGGGATGTGTCTCAAAATTGGTCAAATCCTTCATTTACATCTATAGAACAAAAGCATGCATGGGTTTGGACGAATCTATCAAACTTTTAGTTTTATGGTGTGTTGAAAGTTACATATAAAATGTTTACAATTTACAGCAATTTTATTCAACTAAAACTTCATTTTTTGTGAAAGTATACAAAATAACATCTAACGCATGCATTCTTTTCTTCCATGCATCAAAAGCAAGGTTTGTGCCAAATTTCAAGTCAATCAGATTAAAAATGCGAGCTAAGTTAGAAAAAAAAACGGTCAAAAATGACATTTTGAGATATTCGTATTTTTCTCTTATTTACTGTTATTTGAATACATTTTTCCCATAAACCTAAGAAAAGAATATGATAATTCATAAAAGATCCTCAATAAGATTGTTTTGGTTTATTGTGACGATCAAAATGAGTACCAACTTGCAGTACTTTAGATAATATTTCTGGCTTTTATTGTACAATAGCTGTGTTCAAAGATAAGCCTGTATTGTTTCTAAAGAATTCATATAAATTCAAAGAATCGATACTGAGCTTCTTTTATGATATTATGCCGAGAATGAACTGCTCTATCCACTAGTATGATTGACTAGATTTGTCCCATTTTCGGCAAAAATGTCATTCCCAGAACCTGCTCCTCCCCTAAAGGGGTATGTGACACATGGGATAGGACTTTTGGGGTCAAAATACAAAAATTGAGGTCATGGCATTTCTTTCCAGTTCCACTTCTTAGAGTTATAAATTTATAAACCATGCCCAACTTTGGATTCCCTTTCTTTCTGTGAAAAAAATAGTCTTTGAAGGCAATGACCGTCACCAGTTTCATGACAAATTATCAGATTTTGCCTTATTTTGAGACCCTCACAAAGCTATAGCCCTTTGAATAAAGTAGAATCGAACTATACCATTACACACCTTTTCATGACATGTGCTGTCCTGTTCAGACTTGACATGTCCTTTTAGTATTATTTTGCAACAGTGGAACCTCTCTAATTGGGAATCAGGGAAATCAGCATTACCAGGGAACGGAGTTGTTTATATATTTTACCTCTCTAAACCGGCTAATCGGGACAATTTTCGCGGGCTTGCCCCCATATTGCCCCCATATTTCCAACTCACTTTTTTTTTTTATCCCAATTTGCTTTCTGTGTTAGAAAATCATCAATTACTACACTTGCATTAGTGCTACCTTTATACATTGCATAATGTGTACACGATGTCGCAAGTGCCAGTTCACGACGATCATAAGCCAGACACACCAGATATCCATTAAGGTGTGAAAGCAGGCGTCGAGCCAGATCTTACTGGTCCACCTTACAATACAGTATGATGTTGACATAGGGCGGCACTTAGAAAGTTGAGCATTGTCATAGTCATAGTCTTTTATTGTCCGCCTCATCCGTCAATCGCAAGGGTGGACATGAGAACAAATGTAACGACCCATCATGCCTTCTTGATTATGTCTTATCTATCCACCGTTCAATGAAGATCGATTGTGAGTGGGAGTGACATCTTCGTTTTGATCAAATGGCCCTGTGGCTACTTGTTAATTTAATTCTGCATTTTACCACTCACATAAAGGCTTAGGTACCGTACCTCAAACTGCTGAGGGAAAATCAAAATCCCTAGGTCCCCCGGCAAATCGCGAAACCCGGCAAATCAGGATGATTTTACAATCCACCGACGCTTCCCGGATTAGACAGGTTTCCCTGTAGATAATATTGTATTCAGCACTACAACAAAGCCCACACTTCCACATACATGTATGAGCAAAGGTTACGCTCAAATGCCACAAACATCCTGGCGAACAGTCACAAAGTCTCTCCCTCTTTCTCATGGCTGGCCCGTTCAATCTATCAACACCGCTCTTGCGCAATCACATGTGTTGTTTCCTGCGAGCGAGGCAGTCAGTCCCCCAATTGGGTCATCTTGAAATTGAATGTAACGAATCATTCTGTATTCGATGATTATAATTTGATTGCAGAATATATTGTTCCATTCTATGCATTGCTTTTATTATCATTTGATGCGTGTTGTTTGATATCACGAGTAAAAACCATGTTTGTCTTAGAAGACGAATAAATTGAATAAAGACGGAGAAGACGAAAAAATTGAAGAAAGATAATACAGATAGAGAAGACAAACAAAATGAAGAAAAGCGACAGAGATAGAGAAGACGAAAAAAATTAAGAAAAGCGACAAACAGAAAGCACAACAAAATTTGAAGAAAGACGGCGTAGACAAAAAAGGTGATAAGATCTAAAAGAAATTGAAGAAAATGACGAGGAAAAGCAATTGAAGACAACAATGGCAATGAAAATGAAAAAGACGAACAGAAGAGAAGAGAAGAGACAATGACGAGATTGACATGTCAGTGTCCATGTTGAGGTTATGTTTATATATTGGTTTGATGTGGATGAGTAGGCCTAATTTCAGCAGAAAGCTGAGCAAATATTCGACCTAAACTGGTAAAGGGAGATGGAGATAGCTCTAAATTCTTGATCTTTATTTGTTCCAATACGTGGAAGGTCTCGACTTCTGCAAAGTTGTTCGCTCATTCTCATGCCATGTCAAATTTGAAAGTATTGGATTTCTGTCGTGAACTGTTCTTCATCTAAAGTCAAATCTCAAAATGAGGTTTGATATCGATTGAATCTGATTTTTGAAAGTAGACTCCACGAAGGAAATATTATCATTATGGACAATACGCATACACGCGGTAAGTCAAATACAACCGATCACTTAGAAACCGCGAACACTGCGCTGGTGCAGCTAGTTTCGCGCTCACTTTAGACACGCAGTCTTTGTTTACCACTTGCGCAGAGTCTATGTTTACGGTCCATTATACCGCCCCCATTATACCACCATTCTCATTTACAGCCAGCTCTTCACCTCTTCACCTGTGTTCGGATCTGACACTATACAAAAGCTATGAAATAACTCATTACACCGCCATCCACCAATGATTTGGCATTAACGTTATTCAATCATTATTGTAAAATACAACTCGATATACCGCCACTTTGCATCAGCACCCTTTTCCTTTGGGAGTGATGCAAATGGATGGAAATAGAAATCTACCTTGGCTGGGTCACAGATAACGGAGTCAAACATACCCTGCACACACACACACACACACACACACACACACACACACACACAAGCAGCATTGCCATATTTGTCTTAGAACTCGTTCACTTACAGAATTGACACGGACACTAGTGATACAAAATTATTTCTTTACGAGAATGAAAGTACTGAAGGTTTGGATTCATTTGGAATTGACGTTTGTCGTCCACTACTGAAGCCTACTAGGTCAGCGGAATGAATTGTAGCATCGGCATAGGCGAAGATCGCGTCGACAATAGCATGGCGGGGTAAGCATGGCTATGATTGGGTCCAATTGAGCCGCAAGGATTAGGCTTCACAGGCTAATCCATTTTTGAGTGAGAAGTGTTTCTGTGGATGTTTTTTTCTAGACTACATGAGAAACCGGGCGATCCTATTACTTCATTACTGCAATAGCCTTTTTGCAGTAGACCTACAATGTCTTGTCAGTGGTTGTCATGTATTGATTATCTCCCTTAATGTTATATTGAAAAAGGGCGTTTTCATTATAACGCCATTCCCTTCATAACGCCAAGTTATCACTGGTACAACAATTGACGTATAACGATGTTTGAGTGTAAATGCTATCCCATAATAAATAAATGAGAACGTATATTAAGTTTACATATAGAATAAGATGGATGAAATTTTCAAGGCAAGTCTTTTCCTAACTTGCAGATAGTAATGACTGGAAGTTTTGGGGTGAAAATGTTGCAGCTAAACTGAAAGCACTCCACGAGGATGGGTATCGCATCGTTTTTTCACCAACCAAGCTGTCATTGAAAAGGAAAAATAACACCTGCAATTTTCAAGACTTAAGTGGAGGATATCATAAAGGCATTTTGGTAAGAAACAAAATCTGTCACTGTCACAATCCTAATACTAATTCCCCCAAACCAGGGGTCACCAAACTACGGCCTGTGGGCCAGACCCATGGTCTGCCCTCATGCGAGGAATACAAAACGTGGAAGATGTGTTTTGTAGCATGCTCAGGACTTGTCATGAAAATAATTTAATCATTTCATTCAGCTATACAGGGTGCAAATTAAGGGAGGATGGGGGGTGGGGGGGTTGGATTGGCATGTTTGAGACCGATGTCGATTTTCTGTCCTTTGCATATCTGGTAGAACGATCATTTATCTACAAGTTTATGGCATAGAAATGCTCATATGATATATAATTTTTCTGTTAGAAAACAAATCGTAGGGGAGGGTATGTATTGTAAAAATAGCCAAAATTTTAAAGTCAATTATCCTACGCTGACTAAAAACATGGCATTGAAAACCCTTATAATATGGCAGTAAATAGCCAAATCTAGCAACAAGGTGCTCACCTGGCTGTCAGCAAGACGCTCGCAGATGTAGCCGAGCGCTGAGTGCATAAGAGCAGGAGGGCAAGCATTGCTGGTCTGTGTGTTTGTAAACATACGCACAAGTATAGAAATAGAGGAATAGAACGAATAGCGGGTCATTTTAACGTCTGTTTCACAACATTGCACATCTTACCCTAGATTTACAATTCTCTTTACGTTAGCAACAATGCCAGAGACTGTTGAAAGAGGGTGCTACTAGAAGAAAGGCAACCCCTCTGAAGCGTCTTGTTTTGTGTTATTTCCTTTTTGATTTCTTTCTTTGTGTTTATTCATGTTAATTTTTTATCTCCTCCATTATTTAGAGACCGATTTGTAAAATGTTTGGCACACAGGTTCCTCTTGTCAATATTAATTGAGTGACTTCAGACTTCCTTGATATCTTGTAAATGGAAAAAAACGATATGCACAGGTCATTTTATTCATATTAAAGTTAGGAGATAGATTTTGAAAATTGAGTCAAAATCCAAGATGATTCCACGTCAACCAAGAACGCTACAAACTTTTCAATTATATAGGATGACTACATTTTGACAGTTACTCATATATCTATATATATAAAACTATACATCTCCAACTTTGACCGCTATAAATTCAGGAACCACTGCACACACAACCTCCATATTCCACATGTAGATTTCAAATAACTGCTTTAGGTTCTTAGCGAATAAACTCTTGATTGGAAAAAGAATATTTTGCCTGCGCTCCACAAAACTTGTTATTGTTATTTGTACTCATTCCTTCATTTCCGGTCATTAGATCTGCAATGAAAACTCGCTTGACTTAAGTATCGAATACTGTATCAGTATTTCACCCTGTACCCGGTGACCTATTATGTAGTTCATCTTTGAAAAAAGAATGTCGTAGAAGAGTAATCATAAACTTCATTGTCTACGGGGATGCTTGTATATATATATATATATATATATATACTATATAAGGAAAAACCCAACTCAAAAGAAAAAAATGCTTCTTACTATAGTTATGTGTTATCACAGTAACTTCAATTTGGGAAGTAACGAAGGGACTTCAACCTAGCAACCTTTCCAAAGAGTCTTTATAGTAGATTCTACATGCATTTATGTGCACAACGGCAAAGCGATCTTACAAAGCTGATGAATTTCTGAATGGACACAATTGAGATCTTGAAGAGGGAAGGAGATTCTTCTGAAAGCTGTGAATAATACGAAGGAGCCACAGTGAAGTGAAGTCAAAGGCGAAATATGACAATAAGTGACAACTCCACTAATAAAGACAGAACAAACACGTGACGTTTCGGGTATAACCCTTCGTCAGACAACAAACGAGAAATATCTGGAATCTAGATCTAAGTAATACCTCCGGCATCACACAATGTGATGTCAGAAGAAAAACATGACAAAGAAGACGACTATAGATCTAGATATATTAGCAATATTTAAAAAAAGATAAATAGCGTAAACAACAGAGAGATGTGGCAATGTGAACTATCTAAATAGTTGTGAATAGTTGTGAATAGATAGATACTTAGATCTAGATTCTAGATATTTGTCGTTTGTTGTCTGACGAAGGGTTATACCAGAAACGTCACGTGTTTGTTCTGTCTTTATTAGTGGAGTTTTCACTTATTGTCATATTTCGCCCTTGACTTCACTCCACTGTGGCTCCTTCGTATTATTCACAACTATTTAGATAGTTCACATTGCCACATCTCTCTGTTTACGTTATTTATCTTTTTTTAAATATTGCTAATCTATCTAAATCTATAGTCATCTTCTTTGTCCTGTTTTTTCTTCTGACATCACATTGTGTGATGCCGGAGGTATTACTTAGATCTAGATTCTAGATATTTCTCGTTTGTTGTCTGACGAAGGGTTATACCCGAAACGTCACGTGTTTGTTCTGTCTTTATTAGTGGAGTTGTCACTTATTGTCATATTTCGCCTGAAAGCAGTGATGATTTTTACAGTTTTGTGAGTGATAGTGAACGATTCCACTGAACTTTGAAAAAAGAAAGAAAGAAAAACAAATGTATGTTTGCTGTCTTTGTTTTTTTGTTTGCGTATCTTCCATTTTCTGTATTGATAAATCAATAGGTTTGTTGTCTTTATTTTTTTTTATGTATTCCGGGTATTCTATTGACATAGAATAGTTATTTGGTCTGCAGTCAGCATTCTATCAATTATCCAGTCTACTTTGAAAAACGTTTGGTGGCCCCTGCCCTAACCCTATCCATGCTGCAATTGTCAATGCTGTCTGAAAATCTTCCCAGGAATAAACTTTCTTTCGCCAAAATGGCATTTTAAATTTTCTATTATGTCGATGAGGACCTTTTCTAAATCTTGGTCTGAAAGTCTGAAACCACAACCGTCTTTTGTTTTAGTCGTTGAAACGCTGAGGAAATATTTCAACTGATATTAAAAACATGTACCACAACCCTATCAATTATCACCGTAACTGAACTATACAAACACCATATTCGTTGTGAATACGCCTTCAATTTTAATGAATACGTTACTCCAATCTAGTCTTTCATTCACAGGTTTTTGCAAGCACTGGGGCAAACCACTTCCGTAAACCAAGTACGCTAATGTGGGACTTCTTTTTTTGAAAAATTGTAACCAAAATGTTAAGGTAGTTCATTGACTTTTCACTTTTTCTGAATTGATCTATCCCTTTTAAACATATAAATGCAGTATATACTGCCAGATTTGACTTTCTTGTTAGACTGTAGTCAAATCAAGACAAACATATTTTGCTCTTTAAAGATTACCAAGCCAATTACAGTGCAGTCTATTATCAACATCGATGGGATCATCAAAAATTATATTATCCATATGTATATATATATATATATATATATATATATATATATATATATATATATATATAAAGCTGAACGTCTCTAACTTTGACTGCTTATAATCCAGGAACCACTGCAGCCATAACCTCCATATTTTGCATGTAGATTTGAAATAGCCTGCTTTAGGTTCTTAGCGAATAAACTCTTGGATCTCTATTTTAATTGATTGGAAACAGATTGTTTTGCCTGCGATCCACAAAGCTTTTTATTGTAATTTTTTACTCTTATTTTTACTCATTCCTTCATTTTCGGTCATTAGATCTGCAATGAAAAGCCCACCTAAGCTAGATATCGAATACTGTACGGGTATTTATTATTCGCACGCTGCACACAGCAACCTGTTACGTAATAATTCATTATCGGAAAACAAACATGTCTTGTGGCTTTTTGGAGATAGACTAGGTACTTTATGAGGGACGCGCAGACATGTAGCAAGATGCACATCTAAAAGTAAGTAAACAGTTTCATTTTAAATGTTCAAAGTTCATCTGACTGATATCTATCTCTAGGTTGACATGGCGCAGTGCTCATTCGTGGGTGATGCTGCAGGCATGGCAAAACACTGGATGGAGGGCAAATCCAAGGATTTCTCATGTGGTGATCGAATGTTTGCACATAACATTGGTCTAAGTAAGTGTAGACCACTATGCCTATTGGCAAATGTACCTCCACCTATATTTAGGAGAAAAAAGCAGCATCTTTCTAATGGGGATCCCTTGATCCTATTTCATATCTACGTAATAATCCTTCTGTGTCTAAAGCAAAGGACACATCATCATATGCTAGTGAAGTAAGTAAGATTTTTCTGATAGAAGTATACTTTAACTTTTCCTTAGTTAGTGTGGAGGCTTTAACATGAGGTACACACTTTATGTTTCTTCACCATCGATTAGTTTTGTAATTGTTGATGATAATATAAAATTTATACATATCATTTGATTACTTCATGTATGTTTATTTGAATTTAAAAACAAAACAAGATTAAATGAAAAAAAAAACGTTTATAGAGGGAACAAGAAATCAGAATCAAACTTTGAACTACTGACTATTAATGTGTATATCATGCATGCTGATGGCAATACTCAGCATGTCTGAATTTGTAAATTTTCCAAATGAATACATTTAATTTATACAGTAGTCTCCGCAAAAATGCATGGTTCACGGATGACAAAAAATTGGGCATTTTAACGGAGTCAAAAGGCCATGGCCCATTACTGTGTATTTACACTGTCATTCATGTTTGGAAAAACATTATAATTTATACTGTAAGCTCTCTTTTTTGTTAGTTGTTTGTTATTGTTTGGGGATTGTTTGTTATTTGTTGGTTTGAGGACATGACCCAAAAGGCCTTCTGATAGATTTGTTACATTCTTTTCTCACTTATGACTACAACAAGGAAGGGTTTGGTGAAGACATTCGGCGACAATGTTGGTTGTTTTTGGTTAATGCGCATGTCATACAGAGAACAATACGGTTACGGTGACACAAGACCTTTCTCAAATTTTCTCACCACGATCAAGTAGGGAGAGCAACGATGGGACTATCTATCTGGCAAACCTATCGAGTTAGGGAGGGAAGGGGCGGTAAGAGTGACCAGAACTAAGATAACCAAGACTAGTTGCATGGTGTCATGTATAGGCCTATGCATACACATGGTTAACATAGATCTAGATGACACAAACACATCACACACACATGATAGATTTTGTTACTGGGACGAGGCAAGAAGAAGTTATCAAGTTTATTTTTTATATGAATTGATTTTTAAATGCACCAAATTGAAGACAGACTTACAAAAACCTATTGCATTTTGGCAAAGTCAAGTCAGCTATTGTTGCATTTTGAGGTAGTAATTGGTGTTGTAAAATTTGGTTACATGAATAGCAAATCATGCAATTTGACGGAGACTACTGTAGACAAAATCACTGTGTTCATTTTTATTTTATGATTTTTGAAATACAGTTGAACTTCGCTAATCGGGAACCTGAGGATTGGGAAACCCGGTCAATTGGGAGGAAATTCCAGGGAATTGAATCCTTTCCATTTATTTTACCTCTTTTAACGGGAAAGGCCCCCAGGCTAATCAGTACAATTTTTCGCGGGCTTGCATACTATGATCACCATTTTCCCTATAATTATTTATTCCAACACTCACTTGTTATCCACATTGGTTTCCGTGTCCATTAATTAATTATAACACCTGTGTTAGTGTAGTGCTAGATGTGTTTGGTACATTACATGTAGACCAGGGGCGTGTTCTGCTTGGTTTTTTGGTACCTATAAAATATTGTATTACACCGAGAAGGTACTACATGTATTTTGATTTCTTAGCAATACACCCATCACATCAACTTGCTTTACCAAACACACACACACCAGCCAGGACTTAACACCACTCATCCCCGTCTGTATGGTCATTAGTCACGGCACGCAGCCTGAGGACGTGGTCGTTTTTCGATCTCCTGTCTCTCTCTCTTTTTTGATTCTTCTGAAACTCGTGGTGCCCTTTCACAAAGTGAACCATGTGAGTTTAATTAACTGTACCAAAAATATTCACAAAATAAGGTCAAAGGTCGTGATATCCCCTTCTTTAAGGGGGGGGGGGGTCCTGGGGTGAAAAATTCCCCATTTGTTCCTATCAATTTAACTTATGTATAGGTGTAATGGGCATGGTGCACTAAGTTGAAACGTGTTGTTTTTTTCCTGCCACTTCCGGTTGCCATGGAAACGGCGGCCATCTTGGATTTTGCCCCAAATTTCACCTACTTTAATATCGATAGGCTTTTTCATTTTTCAACAAATTTGTTTCAAGCTTGGCACACACCTTATTTTATTTTGATACAATATCTAAATTTGATCAGATCGGATTTTTATCTTATTTCATTAGTAAGTTTTGATTTTATGAATTTTTGAAAATAGCATATGAGAACAACCAAATTTTCCTGTTTGTTCCTATCAATTTAACTTATGTATAGGTGCCGATCTAAGGCAATATTAATAATAGATCCTCAGATAAGTTTGTTTTGGATATCGTTTATTGTGACCATCAATTTGCCATACTTTAGATAATATTTCTGGCTTTTATTGTATAATAGGCCTGTATTGTTTCTAAAAATTTCGTATAAATTCAAAAAATCGATACTGAGTTCCGGGCAGTGGACATGTAAGCACATCATGGGGAGTAGATGATCCCGCCCTTAACGAGTCTCCTGCTGCCTTGCAGGCGGGTCTTGGCCGACCAAAGGCTAAGGAGTTCCCCTGTCAGAAAACAACAACCTGCTGCCTTGCAGGCTGGTCTTGAATGACTAAAGTCTAAGGAAGTTAACCCAGACAGAAAATAACAAGGCCTGGTAGGGGGCCTCAAGGTGGCAGCCCTACAATCTACCTAGGGTACAGTGGGCTGATCCCCTGCTTATCCAAAACCAAACAGATTCAGAAAGATAAATGCAATATAACCAGCTTGTTCTTTCGAAGACGAACTTGGCAACGAATACGGACTGTGATTTTTGGAACATGGAATGTTAGACTACATAATAGTTAGCAGCTGCCTTTTTTTTACAGTATATTGGATACAAGAGTAAACAGATGACCAGAATGGAAAAGACTTAAGAGTTGAAAAAATGGAAAAATGCAAAGTAGATATTTTGACCATTACAGAAACAAATAAAAAAAGACAAGGAATAGAAAATGTAGGACAAAAATTATACTTTAATCTTCTCAGGAGTAGATGTCAAAGATAGACCTAGAGCAGGAGTAGGCCTCCTAATGCATAAAACGCATCAAAAGCTACTAGAAAGTTGGAAATTTATGAGCCCACGGCTATTAGAGGTAAATATTAAACCGAAAGGACGAGAAATTAAATTATTAATAGCTTATGGAGCAAACGAAGACGCAACTAAAGAAGCAAAAAATATCTTCGAAAACGATCTTCAAATAGCTGCAGAGAATCTCAAACCCAAACAGGAACTAGTGCTTTTAGGAGATTTAAACTCTAGAGTAGGCAACAATGTAGAAACGTCAGGAGTAAAGAGGAGAGACAACAACTTCTCCAAATGGAGAGAGACTCATAGATTTTTGCCTAAAGAATAACATGAAAATAGCAAACACTTTTTTTCCTCATAAAGATATCCATAAATATACAAGAGTACATGAAGACAGGTGTGAAAAGTCAATGATAGACTACATAACAGTTAGCAGCTGCTTTTTTTTTTTTTTTACAGTACATTAGATACAAGAGTAAACAGAGGAGCAGAAATATTTAGTGATCATCACTTAGTGATTGCCAAAATGAGATTACTGACGGAAGAAAACAAAAACAGAAAAGGAAAGAGAAGAAAGCTACTAAACTCAAAATAGAGGAACTAAATAAACCAGTGATAAAACAGGTATACCAAATTAGGATAAAAGATTTATCAGTCAAAGACAAATGGCTTTGAATGATAGCACAATAGAAGAAAAGTAGCAGATGTATAAAAAACACTCCTCAGTTGTACTGAAGAGGTCTGTGGTAGCAAACAAATTAAAGGAGATAGAAAAGAAACAACATGGTGGAATGATAATGTCAAGACTAAGATCAAAGAAAAGAAAGATGCCTGGAAGAAATACTTGCAAACAAAGAGACCAGAGGATAGGGTAGATTACGTGAATAAAAAATGTATTGCCAAAGAGGAAGTTAGGAAACCAAAACAGGAACAGTCGGAAGAGTTTGGATAAAGACTTCAAGAAAGCTATCAAGGAACTCAAAAACTTTTCTGGCTGGCAATGAAGAGCATGAGAAAGACCAAAGCATGCCCAATACGACGAATTAAGAATGCCAAAGGAAAAATAATGAAAGAAGACAGCGAAATTATGGAAACAGGGAGAAAACATTTTCACCAATTACATAATCCCTCTAGAACATATGAAACAAGGAGTAAAGATCAATTAGTAAGAGTAACAATTAATCCAGAGGAGACAGCTGAAGATGTAGATATGTCAATGGAAGAAATCCAAACAGCTATAAGAGAAGTGAAATTAGGAAAAGCCTCAGGAGCAGATCAAATTTATCCAGAAATGATTAGAAACCAAGGGAGAGAGGCAGATAAACTACTACATGCAATATGCCAACAAGCATGGAAGTCCAAACAGGTAACAGACGACTGGAAAAATGGAACGGTAGTACCAATGCATAACAAAGTATTCAACAATGGAATGATCAAACTATAGAGGGATATTACATTACTACTTAGCGTTCCAGGAAAAGCATATGCTAGGATACTGGAAATGACACTAAGGAAAAGAATAGAGGATCAGATTGAAGAGCATCAGAGTGGATTTAGACCAGAAAGAAGTGTACAAGACCACATATTTACAATTAGACAAGTAATAGAAAAATTCATTCACAGAAACATTGACTTGCGCCTGTGTTTTATTGACTTAGAAAAGGCATTTGACACCGAGGAGGGACGAACTATGGCATTCCTTAAAAGAACACAATGTAGGGCAAAATGTAATAGAAGCCATTAAATGTTGTTTTTTTTTTTTTTACAATAAACCAACATGAGAGTAGCTGGAAACGTATCTGCAGAATTTGATGTAGGGGTAGGAGTAAGACAAGGTTGTATCCTAAGTCCTCTTTTGTTTATCACATTTAGGGATTCAGTCGCAAAGGCATCCTCAAATAGGAAAAAATGAATGTAGGTATGTGGAATCTCAAACCAGTAAATGTATCAATGCTTTCATTTGCCGATGATTTAGTTATGTGTGGAAAATCAGAAAGTGACCTTTAGTCGAATATCAACGTTATGAACAATGAACTAAATAAAAGAGGAATGAGAGTAAATGCAAAGAAAACAAAACAATAGAATGCTAAAACACAAAATCTTAAATTGGGCAGTGAGAATTTAGAACAAGTTCAAAGCTACAATTACCTAGGAGTAATGATTAACTTAGAGGGAAAACTAAAAGAAGAAATTAGCTAGAGAACCCAAAAAAGGCAAGTGCAATATATAACCATCTAGGAAAGGCTTTTGTACGTAAGCAAGAATTGTCAACAAAAACCAAAATGGCAGTATACAATGCAGTTTATTGTCCAACTCTCCTCTATGGCAGCGAAACCTGGACCTTAGACAGTAGAGAACACAGTAGAGTGCAGGCAGCTGAAATGAAATATCTAAGGAGAGTAGTAGGGAAAACTAAAAGAGACAAAATCAGAAACACAACAATAAGAGATCCAACCAAAGCAGATGGCATAAAAACTAAGATAGAAACAAATCAATTGAGATGGTTTGGGCATGTAAACAGAATGAATGATAATAGAATAGCTAAATCAGTATGCAGAGCTAAAGCCCAAGGTAAAAGACCAAAAGGAGACCGCGGAGAAAATGGGAAGAAGATATAAAAGAGGCATTGAAGCATAGAAACTTAACTTTTTTGGAAGGAAACAGAAAATAACAGGACAGGGCATCCTGAAGAAAGATCATCTCGGGAAACTGAACCCATACACCGAAAGGTAGAATGGAAACTGATAAAGAAAGAAAGAAAGATATTGAGCTTCTTTTATGATATCATTAAAACGGGAATGAACTGCTCTATCCACTAGTATGATAGACTAGATTTGTCCCATTTTCGGCAAAAATGGCATTCCCTGAAACCGTCCCCCCCCCCTTAATGAACAATAAACTCAAAATTTTAGAGCCAGGCACCAATCTGTCCAACTGTGTGGCTGTGTGGCGCGCGCTCAGTCCCGCTGGTCGACGATATCTATTTTTATCTGGATTCAAGCCATCAAGGTTAAGGAGCTAGGTTCAAGCCGACATGCTGATACACACTAATAATTCGTGTTGCGCTCTCTCTCTGTCTGTCTGTCTGTCTGTCTGTCTGTCTGTCTGTCTGTCTCTCTCTCTCTCTCTCTCTCTCTCTCTCTCTCTCTCTCTCTCTCTCTCTCTCTCTCTCTCTCTCTCTCTCTCTCTCTCTCTCTGTCTCCGTCTCTGTCTCTGTCTCTCTCTCTCTCTCTCTCTCTCTCTCTCTCTCTCTCTCTCTCTCTCTCTCTCTCTCTCTCTCTCTCTCTCTCTCTCTCTCTCTCTCTCTCTCTCTCTCTCTCTATCTCTATCTCTCTCTCTCTCTCTCTCTCTCTCTCTCTCTCTCTCTCTCTCTCTCTCTCTCTCTCTCTCTCTCTCTCTCTCTCTCTCTTCTCTCTCCGTCTCTCTCTCTCTCTCTCTCTCTCTCTCTCTCTCTCTCTCTCTCTCTCTCTCTCTCTCTCTCTCTCTCTCTCTCTCTCTCTCTCTCTCTCTCTCTCTCTCTCTCTCTCTCTCTCTCTCTCTCTCTCTCTCTCTCTCTCTCTGTCTCTCTCTCTTTCTTTCCGTCCATCCCTCTCTCTCTCTCTCTCTCTCTTTTCCGTCCATCTCTCTCTCTCTCTCTCTCTCTCTCTCTCTCTCTCTCTCTCTCTCTCTCTCTCTCTCTCTCTCTCTCTCTCTCTCTCTCTCTCTCTCTCTCTCTCTCTCTCTCTCTCTCTCTCTCTCTCTCTCCCTCACTCTCTCTCTTTCTCTTCCTCACCCCCTCCCTCCCTTTGTTATTAAGTTTACGGACTCGGCGATGATATTCTGTCTTCAAAGAGTGACGGAAGTACAAACACTCTAATGCTATTACTACATGTATTATGATTTATATCAGGTATCTAAAAGTATGATATTGGAACAGTATTCTATCGTGGCACCACCTGACGTATTGGTTACGCCACCCCTTTGATGTAGACGATGTTGTAAGTGTCAATTCCCGATAGCAAGATGCAAGACACACCAGACATCCATTATGCAGGTGTAAAATCAGGCATCGTGCTTGTCCTTGCTCGTCCACCTAGCAATACAATATGATGTTGACATGGGGCGGCGCTTATAAAGCAGACTCGTGCACTGTCATAGCCTGTGACTGTGAGTGACGCCAATGATGATTGCCTTGTCTGTTTTGAACCACTGGTCCTGCAGCTACAATGAATTATTTGTTTAATTGTGTATTTTACCACTCACTTTGTTTTCGTCGCTTTTAAATAAGATTCTATTGGACACCATCCATTTCAATCTCTATTCAAGATGGCTTTCAAGAAGAGAATTGATTTGCGTTTGGATACGAAGTCCAATATACTTTAAACCCTAGAACTGGCCAAACTACCGATCATCGACTATTATGACCCGATCTGTGGCACCCGCGGCCGATCACCGACCGTTATCGCCCGAGCCAAAACCGGAAGATATAATTGATAATGCCTACTAATACTGCAACTGCTTGAAATGCTATCACACTAAATGCAGGCTATTTTCTTGTAAATCGATAAATCGAAGGTACTGAAACAAGACAGATTTCTTAGCTTAGATTTTCGCCTTTTGCTGACTTTACGATGTCCGGTCCAGGTGAAGGACCATCAAACGGTGCTATTTCTAGGCCATTTAGCATTAGAAAACTAAACATCTGTTTGATATCTTTACTAATAATTAAAGTGACAGTGACAATGATTTTGACAGAATTTCACAGGTCAGGGATGACAGTGATAGCTCAAGTGATGAAGATGAGGTGAAATTTAGGAACAGTGATGGCACTACGTGGGGTCAAGTAGATCTTGAGCCTGATAGAAAACATTTAGATCCAGTATTCATCTGATATACGTTTTTTTCAATGACATAAACATAAGAATAGCAAGAAAAAGTCGGTTTTCACATCATATAACTTTTGCTTTATTTTTTATGTAACCAAAATTCATACATGTTTTCACTCATTACACAGAGATGAATCACGATTTTTTCTTCTTGACGCACTATGCATGCATTATAAATATAAGAATGTCAATTGATACCATAAACCCTTATAATTATCCATTTTCTAAAAGCTCATTGCCTGTAGATTTGGATGAAAAGAAAATAAATTTTTTTTTTAAAGGGCTTAAAGATTTTTTGTGGGCTTTTGAAATGAAACAAAATAAAAGCTTCTTCACAGTTCGACAGTAAAAGGTCATGGTCAAGTTCAACATTATTCAATCCTTATCATCTCGTTATCGATACTTGACAGCGTAAAAAACTCACCCCTCATAGTTGGCCGACGCGGTGCTCCTGGGTCACGCTGACCGAGGTCAGCAAAAGAGTCAACAGGTAGCGTTCGCTCCCTGCTAGTTTTGCACTGCGGTAATTTATAGGTCCAATTAATCAGCTATTATCTGGCTATGATAGCCATCGACAGCAAATGTGAAGGCTTCCCCCAGCTGTAAAGAGAGTAATGCAATAGATTGATGAAAAAAAAATTATCAAGAAGCGTTTCGTTTCCACACAATCAAGGCCTCAATTACGTCCATCATTTCAGTACAATAACACACATAGGGTATTAAGTGAAACGCTTTTAACACAAAACCAACACAGGCGAATGCCATCAAACTTTCATTTAACAAGGACAATACATATATGTACTGACTTACAAAAGATATTTTTGCTGTGATCACTATGAACAGAACAACATCAATTTTTTGCGATACTCCAATAATGAGACTAACGGGAACAAATAATGTCATTGGAGGAATAATTCTTGAAACACAATGAAATAAGATAAGTATCACTATGTACATGTAATGTTACTTGCAGGTAGATTTACGTGCTTGCACCAGGGGTTGTTCTCTAATATTTTTGCATTCATTATGAATTTCATTTTCATTTGTGGGTTTATAATGCCTCATGCTCGTCTCTCTATCCTTGCAATTGACTGGTGATAGCTTTTGGACCTATGTTCACCCAACAATCCAAGCCGGAATTTGTACTGTCGTATATGTGGGGTGCAATGGTACTCTAAAATATGATGTTTTGGGATTGTTTTGTTTGGAAACCTTTGCTCATGTATGTGTCTATATCCTGTTGCATGTCATTAAATGAATTTTCATTAATTGTCTGTGTGTGTGAGATTGCTTTGTGGACTTTACTAAATGCTTTATTGATATAGTTGAAAACTAACACTATCCTGTGTGCTTCATCAATAACTATTGGGCAATGTAAGCATACCATTGTCTGTGTGATGATTGTTTGCGTAAGATCTGTATACAAATATAAGTCTTTTCTTATAAGTATTTATGACAGTGGTTGCCAATAAAAGGAGACCCGACCTAAGTGTAGGTTTTTCATGTGTTATTTGTGATAATGTATCCAAGTGTCCCGTACTTCTTGAGTGTATCAAGTGTATGTGGCTTTATCAGTATCATTGTCACTACAAAGAAGACAAATTTGATACAGGTCAAGCTGTTTTTGTTTTGTGTGCTTGTTTCCAAGAACTGCCACATTTTTTAACACCTGGCCTAGCTCTGTAAGATTAAGATGAGTATCTGTCTGACATGCAAATTTTGTTGTCCATGGAATGTGCTGCTGTCTCTAGTAGTTTGTGGTGTTTTAACACTATCCCTAGCATAATGTGTAAGTATGGGGGTTGGACCCTGTCTAATTCAATGAGAAGAAGTAAGCAATAGTAATGTTGGGGTGCATTTTTTCTTGTCATCATGAAGTGTTTTCATGAATCTATCGTTGTTTTCTTGCAAGAGTTTGAGACTACGGTGTTGGCAGGGGCTGACTGAAGCGTTTATAAGACGATTGGGATTCAAACACCATGTACTTGAATAAGTGCCTTGTGGACCAGACAGGCCATAGACTTTGCAGAGAAAGTTGCAGTCCCCATTAAGGAAAACCTTCACAACCTTGTTAAGCCAGGACTATGTCATGACATGTTTAATACATCCATGACCAGTCCAACAAATCTTTTCAGATTTTCATGGTTGTCTCTAATAGCTGCTATAGCTATTGTGAATTTATTCTTTTGTGAATTTGGATTGTGTAGGTTAGTTATCTGCAGCGTGAGTTTCAAGGAATTATTTCCATGATCCCCTCCTATCTTTATCCAAATCTCATCATTTTGTATAACACCATTGTGCCAAGTTAGCATATCATTGGCAGTATAGGTGTCTAATAGCTGGTCCATAAATTTGGTTATGCCTGTGATCCTGGCAAATGGAACCTCCCTGTCTTCTAGCTTCTCATCTAAAAAGAGTTTTGTTTGGAGATGTTCCGAATGGTAGCTTCATTTTCAACATGTACCCTTGCCTCTTTCAGAAATTTATTGTGCACTCATTCCTGTCGCCAACTCAGTCCTCATGCTTCTTTTATTGCCAGTGCATGTTGTTTTGAAATTGGAACTTTTTGCTTCAACCCCTTGTAAATGTTGCTACTACGTCTAAAGGGCACACTACCTAATTCATGTGCAAATTGTGTGCCGAATACTTCATGTTCTCTGGTATTTTGGATGATGCGTTTTCTGTTGTTTTGTGTTTTGTGCTTGCTTTGCATGATAATCTTCTTTGTTTGACTAATCTCTGAAAAAATGAGTGGCTGCCCTTGAGTTTTGCATTTTACAGTTCCTCTCTGTCCTTCGCTAAATAGTTTTTTCCTCATTAAATGTGTGAGAACTTTTTCTTCTTCTTTTGAAGATGGTGCGTCGTGAGGTTTGTTTAAAATATTGTTGCATGTGGATTCATGTTTGATTGGAGAAGTTGTTTTATTTACTTGTTGTGGTCTACTATATGTCATGTTTTCATGTGTTTCTCTACTTTTGTCTGTATCTTCCATTAACATGTTCTGTGTGCTGGATGTAGATGCATTTGTCAGCAGAGTGTGTGTTATAAGAAAGTGTATTTCCTGTTTGAAAGGGGGTTCATGATCTGTGTCTAATGTGTCTATTGGTGTAGGGCTATGTGTGCTGGGCCTGTTGGCAGACGCAGAATGATTAATATCCCATTCTGACACACGCCCATAGCGGAGTCTCAAAAATATACATACATATTGAAATGTTTTTATCAGAAAAGTCACAAATCCAAGAGACATGATACTTTTATAGAGAACAGACAAGACGTTGATGCTATGCTAGAAACAAAGACTGAGACGATCGGTGTGAGAGAAGCGCTGTTATAACAAGATGTAATGGTGCCATTTAAAAAAAAAAAAAACTACCCGTGAACCCAGCTGACCCTGCCTGACCCATGACAGGTGAGCGTACGTGGCTAATTAATGAGTTTTGCCGGCCACAACTAAGACGGACGATTTGCTACAGGAATTCGACACGACTTATCTATACCTCTGACATCAAATTATGCCTTGTTTTTTCACTTATTCATCCAATACACTAATTTCCGTAATGAACATGGCTGCCACAGAACTTTATATTGACCAGTTTGAGGGTTAAACAAGGCAAAAGGGCTTAAGTACACTCGACGCCGCATAGTCACAACACGACGAGAGCAGTGAAATTGTTGCGATTATCTGAAGTTGTGATAGTCCGGATTTTCGCCATGGGCCCAATATAATAATAATAATAATAATGTTTATATTTATATAGGGCATATACATAAAAATGCCGCAAACTTGAATTTTGCTCCAAAATTTCACCAAGTTCAATATTGATAGGCTTCCACAGTTTTTGACAAATTTCTTTCAAACTTTGCACACACCTTTTTTAAAAATACAATTTCAGATTGGATTTTTTGTTTTATGGGTAATGTTTGTTTTGTATGCATTTTTGAAAATAGCATGTGAGAAAAACCAAAAATATGCAAAAACATTAAATACAAAAAATTATAATTTCACAAAACCATGATGATACATATCGAAAAAAGCATCTGATCTTTTTTCTCCCCCCCCCATTTCATCATTCGTACGAAATTTCATGAAGATACGTTGAGAAATAAAAAAGCAGATTGAAAATAATGAACATAAAACGACATTTGGAGAAAATCATATTTTTCTCTTTTTTCTGTTATTTGAATGTATGTTTTCCTCATAAACCCAAGAAAAGAGTACAATGATATTTTGCTTTGCAATATCAGAATACCTTGGGAGGCTCTCAACTACTTCTTATCGACACTGTTTCAACTAGCTCAGTACCTTTTTACTCATGTCGGGATGATGCCTTTTGATAACAGGTATGCGGAATATGTCACATGTTTTCCGAATGAACTAAAGCAATACTCATAATAATTCATCAAATAAGTTTTTTTTTTCTGAATAGAGTATATTGTGACAATCAAAATGAGTACCAATTTGCAGTACTTTAAATAAAATATCTGGCTTTTAGAGTACAAAAGCTTTGTTGAAAGATAGGCCTGTATCGTTTAAAAAAAAATGTGTATAAATTCAAAGAATCGATACTGAGCTTTTATGACATTAGTGTGAAGGGAATGAACTGCTATATCCACTAATATGATGATAGATTAGATTTGTCCTATTCTTGCCAAAAATGAGTGTCCCAGGGAAAGGGTACCTTTCTGGAGGGCACCGTAAAATGAATGGGAAAAGAAACAGAGGAAAGCCATGCAGAAAAAAGGAGAAAGATAAAGAGGAAGCATTTGGAAAAGCAATAACATAGGCAGGATTAATGGCGCAGAACAGAGAGATATTCAGAGGTACTGTCAGGGATGCAACATCCTATGGGATATGCAGTTGTTGATTATGCTCATATTATACCCATTTCTATGACATTTTCAGGATCAGGAAGTTGTTGTCATAGTTGGTTTACCTGCATCAGGCCAAAGCACATTCCACCAAAGATACTTAGAGCCTCATGGATATGTGACTGTCAATAAAGACACAATAGGGACTGTGGGGAAATGTGTGAAGGTAAAGAGTTGATTTGATACTGAAGCATTGAATCCAACTAGATATTGATAAAATCATTAAAAAGGTATATACAAATTAGTACCTTTTAAGCAAGAGTCCAATAGCATCGAGATCGATTGCACTAAATTTTTATCAAAATATTTATATTCACCTTGATGAAACTACAATACTTGTTCTTTATGTCTCCCATTCCGGCTGATGCACTCTCTAAGACGTGGAATGAAATGGTCAAACACGTTCTTGCACTGCTGTCTTGAGACGGCTCTCACATATATTATGATGTTGTTTTTCAAATTATGAAGTAATTCAAAAATGTTCCCACACATCTAATCCTTGAGGAAGCCCAACATATTTGATAGTCTAAGGGGTTGAGGTTGGGACTATGGGGCGCCCATTGGTGCATGCTGCGGCTGCTGAATATTTTGCTTCCGAAGTGATCTCCGAGTCATTGCGTGACAGCGTTTTTCTGTAGTGTGGGGCTTGGCCCCATCTTGCTGGAACCACGAGTTTCCTCTCAGTTTGGTTCCTAAAAATAAAAACCATCCAAGGGCCCTCCATAATGAATTCAAATTGACAATGTAGTGAACAGAGGTCACTGTTACTGTGTTTTGATCTTCGTACAAGAAGTAGTAAGGATTGGTTATGCCCTAGTGGCCCATGAGGTGGTAACGTTCAGGTCATGAAGATTTTTTTTGGTAAACTTCTGGTTAAGATTAGCTTCAGAAAATGTAGTTCTTGGTGTTTATGTATCCATTCATGTAAAAATGTGCTTCATCACTATATCACACATTGTCTATGCTGGATCTTTGCAAGAAACAAACAACTCATAGTGACCCTATCTTCAGCATTTACATCGTTCAATATTTGGTGGACCTAAATCTGTAACATTTTAAGCTTAAGTCAACTTTCAAGATCTTTCTCAAAGATTCTCTTGCAATGTTTCACTCACTACTTACTGCTTCGAGGACGGATCGATTTCTTGGGGTCATTATGCACTAACTTTTCAACCGCCACGACATTCTCAACAGTCCGCACTTTCAAGTCAGGTATTTTCCTTGCCCCGTTTTTTTTTCTTTTTTCTTTGGACCCAAAGCACTTGAAAGTTACAAACCATTTCAACCCTTAATTGGTATCTCATTTTTTCTGTGGGAGTCAATTCCAAAACTCTTTGAAAACAAAGCCTGTGTTTGTTTAAACGATTTTGTGTCAATAAAGGTCAATGTAATAAATACTTGTTGCTTCACAGTGTAATGTTGTTTCGCTGTAGCCATGCTTATGGTTAGTTAAGGTTATTTTTGTTGACGTTGAAACCAACCCGGATGGATAGTATTCAAATTTGGTGCAGATTTGGTGTATTACAAAAAAATATTATGAGCATTTCTTTGGGTTCAATGTTTTCGTGGTCACCTGGTAATAAAGAAGGAATTGATTTTTAAAACTGAATGTGTGTACATGATTTGAATATTGATAATGGATCTCGGCTTAAGTATAACGAAAAGTGAATAGAAAGTGTTAAGCACAGGTTTACTATCCAACATTCCTGCAACACTTATTCTCGGTATGTTTTAGGGAAATATGGTACTGGTGTGTTGAGATTTCTCTGGAGTACTTAATGCAAAAGCCCTGACTTTTAGCTATTGGTCCAAGAACATATTGTGAACATTTGAAGGTGATACAATTAAGTACTCTTCTTAAGTACTCATTGAAGTAGCCACTTTGATAAAAGGTTTATCTTCTGGCATAATCTGTATCATGCTAGGATTTTTAAACAAATATTTTGTGTGTAGTCAAACAAGGGTCACTAGTTAAATATCCGAAATGGAATAGAAAGAGTACTTCATGGTATCACCTTCAAATGTTCATAATTTTTTAAAGTACCGTACACGCCTTGAGCTAGTGTGCAAAGTCGGCCTGAATCAAGAGTTCAAGCAGTTCTGCCACATCCCCGAGGGTATGGCTGAAATTCACCTTTAAATGCCCTTACAACGTCTTCTTGATTATGAAAGATGACCTCGCAGAGTTTTTCTTTGACATATGGGAACAAACAGAAGTCAAAGGGTACTAGGTAGGAGAATGTAATGGAGGATGGATAAGAATTAGAACGTTGTTTTCGATCAAGGACTGCAATGGCCGTGTGAGCACTGGCGTTGTCATGGTGCCATAAGAAATCTCTTTGTGCTCGTCTTTGGACGGCGTTGTCTCCACTTCTCTAAAACTGTTGGTATTCAGTGGTTTACATATCAATCTGAGCTGACTGTGCGCCTGTTTTGGAGGGGCACCATGGCTATGTGGTCTTTTGAGTTGAAAAATACTGACCACCATTTACTTTCCAACACTTTAGGATCTTTCGAATTTCAGAAGAGCGGTTTCGCTAGGAAAAAGCCACACTCTAGATTGGCGCTTCATTTCAATATAAACCCATGTTTCGTCACCAGTCACCATGTTTGCAATGTTTCTCGATCAACCTTCGTCAAATCGTTGAAGCATAGTGGAACAAAATCCAACCCTTTGTTGTTTTTGTCTTTGATGTGGCACCCATCGAGCTGACACCTTATAGATATTCACGCTGCATCCTCTAGAGATTTGATGATGAAATTCCCAAAGGAATGCTCTATATTATGATAGGTTATTCGTGCATCATTCTCGATCATAGCTTTTTTGGCAGACACTGAATTTTTAGTAACAGCACTAAAAGGTCTGTCCTCACAGTCATCTTTGAGGGATTGACGATGAATTTCAGATTTTGATTAAGCGAATGCCCGAATAGATTATGCAAAGTTTCAAAGCAAACTGACATCTTTAACCCTTTTAAAAAGTCATAATATATCATGGCTTGATAATCATGTTGATCAAGCTCCACTGTTGTTATCGTAGCCATTGTGAGGTGACATCATAAATGCATCTGGCAAAATATGACAATAAGTGACAACTCCACTAATAAAGAGTACCATAGTAAACTCAGGGGGATGTAACTTTCTGGAAAGTCTCAAAAGGGACTCTTGGAGTGGTGTGAAAAAATCATGAATTTAGTTTTAGCCTTAATAATCCTTCTACCCAATTCTGGATATTTAACTAGTGACCCTTGTATTTCTTCGCAAACTCATGAAAAATTATAATTTACTTATTATTCTCCTTTTTCTTTGCAGGTAGCTAGAGAAGCCCTGAAAGCTGGAAAAAGTGTGGTAGCTGACAATAGTAATCCTTCGGTTAGTGCCTGATCTGGTTTTATCCGGCTAGCAAAGGACGCAGGTGATTTTTGTTGATGAAAAGATTCAGCTCAATCATGATCTTTTTTTCCTTTTCATGCTCTTTCATTTTTCGATATAGTTGTCTGAAAGGGGGGGGGGGGTGTCCTGAAATCCAGTAGCCTATTATGGTATGATTTTATCAAAGATTTATCTCACTGAGACTTAGATAACTTTTTATGGATCATCTTTTGAAGGAATGCAGTCTCAAAACTGAAAAAAGTAATGAAGTTGAAGAATATGATGATAAATAATCAGTCATCTTTCCTCGAATAGAACCAGAATCGTACTCTACTATTATTTGGAGCTAGTTGTTTAACATCCAACTGCATGTCATTACAGTGCAAGGTCATGAGATATCACCTACTGGACTGCGGAAATTCCCATAGCATCAGCCCTGCATTCTTCAATAATAATATTGTACTACGCTAGCACGTTAGTGGCGTAAACGACTAGGTGATGTGACAGTGCCTGTGACCTCGCTTTGCCCTGGTTGGTTTTCATGCAGTCATGGTACATACGGCACCCTTTGGCTCGATTTGTAATATTATGAGAGTGAATCTATGATCTCTAAACTGTGTATTGCTTCAACAGAGCGTAGTATTAGTAGTAAATTAGAATACCATTCGTGGATTGGATGCTCAATTGAAAGAAAAGAAAAGGAAAGTTGACCGTGGGAAAATCTAGTAGAAGACCAGAGTCGAGAAAAATGCTGAGGAAAGCATCATGCAAGAATGTATTTTCCGTTCAAATTTCCATGTTCTTCTTTCAAATGCGATTTTCTCAAAACTTTCATTTCTATCTCCTTCCTTATTTATCGACCAATCAATGGGGAATTTGGCATATAGTTAGTTCATGGACGTATAAAATAACTCTAATAGAGAGATATTTAGATTTTTTAAACGTATGTTTGTGATTTTATCGCCAAACAATAGCAAAAAATGACATGGTCAATCATCCAATTTTTTAATTTGAAAAAAACCCAACCGTTTTCCACTAAGTCAGACCCATTTAATTCGAATATAATCGTTAAAATGCTGTATCTAGAATAGTTTAGAAAATCACTTTCAGGACCCGCACCACCCTTAAGAGATACAAGAATTACATGAAGTTTGAACTTGAAGCAATACTTTCTATTATACCCTTTTAATGATTACACTGATAACTGATACTTCCGTTGTTTGGTTGTTGCATGTTTTTAAAGCCCCAAATAAAACGAATGAGTAATAAATTCTCTGTGCTCCAGTAAATCAAGTTTAAACTGCTAATGCTTCCATCAAATGAAAATTTTACACCAATTTGCCTTACTAGTTTAGATATAAAGTGAAAAGTCTGAAAGTAATTTGGTCAACAAGATTAGGAGGAGGGACAATAGAGAGATAAAGAAGAATGACATATCTATGAAATGTCATTGGATGACGATTCCAGACATAGAGATATAGATGGATCTGTGTTTCGTTGTTTCCCATCAACATTCTTTTGTTTTCTCAGATGTACCTTGTAGATGTATATGGATGAGAACAACAGAAGACCTGTCTCATCATTTGAATCTCTTTCGTCAAAACCAAACTAAAGGGCAGATCAGAATTGTATCAGACGAGGCCCCATCAAAGTCTGAAGGATTCGCAAAGTAATTTCTGCTGATTTCAAGCCCCGGTTTGATAGCAAAGCAGACGAAGATTTGTTTAAATACTGGACCGTTTATTTATAAGGTTTTATTAACAATGATGGGAATTTTCCATGTTTTCCCGGTTTTCCAGGTTTTTTGGCACAGTCGAGCACCTCCTTATTTTTATGTGTCATTTTATACACATACAAAAGTACCAGCCTCCAGAAAAACATAGGGTTTTAGTCTTATTAGTATGGATGTCCCAAAGAGAGAGGGAGGGAGTTGTTAAAACCCATATAGGCCGGAAAGTTCTGAACCGTTGCTTTGTCTTACACCAACCACGTCTATAAGAAAGATGCAATATCTATCTATAGCTCTCTCTAGCTCTCTCTCTCTCTCTCTCTCTCTCTCTCTCTCTCTCTCTCTCTCTCTCTCTCTCTCTCTCTCTCTCTCTCTCTCTCTCTCTCTCTCTCTCTCTCTCTCTCTCTCTCTCTCTCTCTCTCTCTCTCTCTCTCTCTCTCTCTCTCTCTCTCTTCTCTCTCTCTCTCTCTTTCTCTCTTTCTCTCTATCTCTCTATCCTACCTCCTCCCTCTCCCCTCCCTCTCTCTCATTCACACACACACACACACACACACACACACACACACACACACACACACATACATACATACACATGCTCATATAAGGTCTACAATACAAGCTTACATATATAGCATCCTGATCAATGCAAGCACCTGTAGTATTGTGTTTATATTACATGTGGGCCATCTTCTACTACATGTGTATTGATTTTTTTCCAAGGTGGCGTGTTATTTCTTTAGCTCTATTCACACACACTTCGTAGAAAGTTTCAGGCTTGACTTTAAATAATGAAATGAAGCTACTTTGATTTGAGTTTATCTTATAATATCTGAGAGTCAAGTCCTACTGTGGGCGGTAAGCGGGGCTACTGGTAGGTTCTTCTTCTTTCCTTTCCTCTTTTTATTTATCTTTAATCTTGCTGTTTCCTCTCACCTGAGACGGTAAAATTCAATTAAACATACAAACAAGCCCAACTCACATTAAATTGATGCCTTTACCAATCACGACCATGAAGGGAGGTAACTCACACATGTTGATTATATACTCGCAGACATAAGAAAGTAAATACTTCTATTTTCGTAAGTTGCAAGCAAAGCACTTTATCAATATAATGAAATTATACATAATGATATTTCATTCATTTTTCTATACGTGTATGAACTTTGATTCCTTTATATCTTGGCAAAGCACAAGCAGAGAAAAAGGTTTTTTAATTGTATTCACCCCATTGTCAAAAATTAGTCATTGAATTTTGGTACCTCCACGTTGCTGGATACAAGCAAGAGATCTCCGTTGTATACTTGGAATGAGAAATGGTTTGTCTTGGTGAAATGTTATTTCATTCTTCATTTAATGCATATGTGAGTGTCAAAGCATGGTACCTTGCAGGGATGGGGATGTTCCGGGTTTTCCCGGATTTCCGGAATTTTTGGCACATCGGTACACCTCCGTGTTTTTGTGTCTTATTTTATACACACACACACAAACACCAGCCGCCCTGGAAAACATACGGTCTAAATTTAATTAGGACGGATGTTCTAAACACAGAGAGTAAGTGAATAAGTCACTGCGGTATCGTTTATCACCGCTCAGTGTGTGTGTGTGTGTGTGTGTGTGTGTGTGTGTGTGTGTGTGAGAGAGAGAGAGAGAGAGAGAGAGAGAGAGAGAGAGAGAGAGAGAGAGAGAGAGAGAGAGAGAGAGAGAGAGAGAGAGAGAGAGAGAGAGAGAGAGAGAGAGAGAGAGAAAGGCAGTACTAGTGTATGCCTAGTAGTAGTGGTACCGGTAGTAGGAGTAATACATCTACAGACCTTTAAGATTCAAGATTTCAAGTTTAATCGTTCGCTTTCTCGTTGTGTTTTATAATTATGCCTCATTTACTATTTTACGATTGGTTTTGCCTTTGTCAAGTGGGTTCAAGCCCATGCAGGCCGGCTCTCTCTCTCTCTCTCTCTCTCTCTCTCTCTCTCTCTCTCTCTCTCTCTCTCTCTCTCTCTCTCTCTCTCTCTCTCCTCTCTTTCTCTCTCACACACACATATAGACACATGTTCACACAGTTTACAATTCAATATTACCATACAGCATCCTGACCAACGCGGGCACCTGCAGCATTATGTTAATATTAAATGTGGGCTACATACAATATTACATGTTGGGTACAATACTACATGAGTATGGATTTTTTGTTCAAGATCACCGCATGTTATTACTTTAGGGCTAGTCACATGCAGTTGGTAGAAGGTTTGGGCTTGACTTGAGACTCAATTCCAACGTGGGTGGATGACGGGTGCTACAGGTAGGTTCTTCTTCTTTCCTTTCTCTTTTATTTGATCTTTAATATTGCTGCTTTCTCTCACCTGAGATTGATGCATATGTAAGGAGGGGGGGGTCAAATTTCATTAAAACAAACAAACAAGTCCAACCGACATCCACGCCCTTTATCAATCATCCCCATAAAGGAGATAACTGACACATGATGACATTTTTTAATAACTACTATTGTTTAGCTTTAATTAGGATTTGTCATTCCAAGATTGGCAGGTCTGCATCCATTAGTATTGCATTATAGGTATCCATTGTTGAAATAGACAGAGGAGGGGGCGTACTTGAAGAGAACATTAGGGAATATTGTAGTTGTAGTGAAATGTTCTGGAGGGAAGTAAAGTGACTGCAGAGTAATAAAAGAGGCATGGAAGAAAGTAGGTAAGAAAACAGGAAAAATAATAATATGATGGAAATTAGTGACTGCGATAAAAGAGGATGAAGAACGTTTGGTGAGAAGGGTGGATTTGAATGTAAAAAAAAATGAAGATATAAACGAAATGAAGAAATGATTCAATGGTTTTCGTATGTTCTTGTATTGTTGTTTTTAAATTGGGTTTTTGTGTGTGTGTGTTTGAGTAATTATTTGGCTAGAGCCTATCAGGGGGGAGGGATGGGGCACATCTTTTTAATAACTGCTATGGGATCTGTAACGCGCACAACATGCACGTGGCACCTGTGAAATTATCACTCATGTTTTATAGAATCAAAGTATAAAAAGTCTGCAAGACTAAATAATGGCTTGAAATACTTTTGAAAAATATACCCATAGATATATAGGTAGTTACCATACAGAACTCAAACTCCAAAACCCTGACTTGCCAGTCCAGCAATGTACTACTACAGGATTATGATAATACAGATCTCTCTTGAATTTTTTATATTAAAAAGTTTGCATGTCTGATGATATCAGGTTTTCTTTACATTGCGGCCATTTTCTTCATATTTCTTGTAACATGTATTTAATTGTAAATCTCTTACATAATATTATTTTGAAACTTTAAAGGGGTGATGAAGTTCAGGGTTTGATTTCAGAGCTTGTACCCATCCCTTAACTTGGAGAATACTGTTTTCAGTAAACTGAAACTCCGGAAGGAAGATGGGATTGATAACGAAAAATGAGCGATAACGTTCTGTCGGGTATGGAACACGATGCGCTACTCTGCTGGCTAGATTGGTATTATTGACAATGCGTCCAACCGATCGAAGGCTGGTGAATATTCTAAGATTTCCTAATTAATTCTAAGATGTTCTAATTAATTCTAAGATTTCCTTCAACCTCTTGAGCAGTTTGGCCAGCTGTGTTGTTTTTTTTACGTGAATGAATTTTGTCGCTCAGAAGTGACGCTTGGATGCCCTGTTCTTGCAAGTTCTTCAACACTTCCATGCATATTTCAATTTCTTCACAGTTTTGAATGGTTGTTGGACAACATTCAAATTGTCTTGCTTCATCTTTAACACCAACTCCTGCATCAAGCATGCTAATAGCTCGATAGTGATTAGTAAGCGAGGTGCTCCATATTGTAAAAAGAACGTAAAATCAAAAATGTATAACTTAATGTGAACAAGGTATGTTTAAATATGGCTTGTGATCAGAAATGAGCTATAGTTTTAGATGAAATGAAGAAAACTGATTTGGGGGTGACATTAAGGCGTTTAGGCACGTGCACTTGCAACTGTGGATGTGGTCCGTGGCGTGACTAAGATAACGTGTGGTCACTTGACATACTTTCGACAGTACCTGCATGAATTTTTTATTTTTTTATAACAATATGTGATTAACTATATACTGATAGACATGAAATCTTTGTAAGAATGTAGGGTATCAACGTGTTTACTTTCTTTTGTCCGCAAATATAGGTGTTGCCTTTAAAAATACACTTTACTAATTTTGTTAGCTTGGATTAGGATTTTTCATTCCTAGAGTGGCAGGTCTACATCTATTAGCATTACATTATAGGTCGCCATCGCTGAGATAGAGAGAGGGGATGGGGAGGAGGAGAGGGCACACTAAGAGGATATTGAGGAATGTTGTAGTTGCAGTCAAATGGTCTAGAGGGAAGTAAAGTGACTGCAGAGCAAAGAGCCATGGAACTGTGACAAGATAACATGTCAGTTGAAGTAAGAAAGTGAGCAAGAAAATGAAAAAAATATTATGGAAATTAGTGAGTGCAATAATGATAAAAGAGGATTTGAAATTTTTTGGTGAGAAGAAATGGAAGAATATTTGGTAAGAAGAAATGAGGTTGGATGTAAAAGAAAAGAAGAGATGATTCGCTGGTTTTGTCTGTTCTTGGATTGTTTTTTATTTATTTGGGGGGGGGGGTGTAATTATTTGACTAGAGTCCAATCAAGGGGAGATAGGAGAAACACCTTTTTAATAAGTTATATGAGATCTGTAACTTTCATAAAGTGCACATGGCACCTGTGAAATTTTTACTCATGTTTTATAGAATCAGGATGAATAGTCTACAAACTATAATGGCTTGATATAGCTTTCAAAAATAAAACCACCGGTAGTTACCATACCAGGACTCGAACCACAAAGTCTTGTCATGCCAGGCCAGCAATCTACTACTACAGTAGTATGATAATCCAGATTTCTCTTGAATTTCGATTCTAAAAACCTGGCATGTCTCTAAAGTTTAGGGGTATTTTTCCAGAGCTACGCCTTATCTTTATATTAAGTAGCGGTACCACAAAGTGAATTTATATTTTGTATAACCATTTCCCTCTTACTGAGAAAAAAAACATACAAAAAGAGGAAAATTATTAACCCTTTCCTGTCTAAGACAGGTCCACAGGTCATGTACCCTCTGCCTAGCCATGTCCCCAGTAACCACCCTCATGCCTAAGCAAATGGATACAACTCCAATCACAAAAGTACCTACCCTTTTAGAAAAATTTGCACTTTCAGGAAATGTATATGTTATAGTAAAAAATAAATATTTAAAGGTGAAAATATAGTTGAAATACAAAGAAACCCAACTTTGACTGTTTTTTTCAATATTTTAATACTTGTGGGCGAAATCAATATCATTTAAGTTGTTATGAAACTTTGAATAGCAATCCCCTCCATGGAAATGAACACAGCACAAAGGGCAAATAGTTAATCTCCTAGTGCTAGTGCACACGTGGGTTTTGACCTTCGATGCACCCAAACCGCCAATAGTCTTCACCATTCAGTATTTGGTTTTGGCTGTCAGACATTTTGTCCTGAACCAGATGAGGTGCTTTAACTGTCATCGGTTCGGACATAGAAAGACCAAGTGTCGCCGAGAGACTGCTTGCCCCCGCTGTGGTAAGGGTGGACACTCTGAAGAGCAATGCTCTTCAGAGCCCTGTTTCCCAAACTGCAGAGGTGGACACTCTGCCTCGTCCAAAGACTGTCCGAAGTGGCAGGATGAAAAAGCCATCATCCAGTACAAAGCACAGGACGGTGGTACATTTTCCGAGGCTATAGCGGCTCTTCTCTCCCGAGTCTAGCTTCCTCTGTGCAAGGGAAAACGTACGCCACTGATGTTCGGGACAGATCGCCTCGACTTCCTAGTAGCCTACCGGCTACTGGAGCCAAAAGCCAAAACAGCCTCGTCGCCCAGACATGAAAAAAGACCAGACCAGTGGTCAGCGGGAACAAATCTGTCCTCAGCAAAAACAGATTTTCTGTTCCACCTTCACCCCTACCCTCCCTCTTATCGTTGGAGACCCACACTCTCTCACATCCCTCTCCTACCCCAAACCCCTCCCTTCCTTCCAGACCACAGTCCCTTCGTCACAACCCACCCCACCCCCTAGTAATACCTACGTCTTCCCAACGAACACCCGTTAATTATCGATGTCAGAGATACAGAAAACTATCTTGGTCAGAGTACTGTCCAGAATTTGTCCTCTGACATTACTCCACAGGTTTCAAAAATTATAACAAGTGAAAGAAAAAAAAAGACCATAAAGTTTACCTTGGACAATATAACAAACTTTTTTCACTGGAAGAGACCCTATAACAAACTTTTTTTCCCTGGCAGAGCTGGGGGCGTCCCTAGCGAAATCAAATGAATCAGCTACAGGACCTGACTGTATTCACTATCAATTCTGACTAATCTTCCTTACTCCTGTCTTTCCACCCTTTTAAAAATATTCAAAAAATCTGGACTACAGGCCGAATTGCCCCATAAAAGCATTTGTGGTCATTACTCCAAAACCTAACCAAGTTCTCAGTGACCCATCTAGTTATAGACCAATAACTTTTAACTAGTTGCCTTTGCAAAACCATGGAAAGAATGGTGAATGACCACCTTCTTTGGGTCTTGGAGAGAAAAAAAAACTTTTTCAATTCCAATGCGGTTTTCGCAAAAACCATACTAATGATCATATTATCCGTCTGGAAAGCTTTATTCGGGAGGCCTTTGCTCGAAAAATACAGGTCCTTGCTGTCTTCATTGACGTGGAAAAGGCTTACGAAACGACCTGGAAACATGGCATTCTTACTGACCTTTTCAAACCCAATTTCCGTGGTTGCGTATTTTTGTTATTGAGTTCCTGTCAAAATGGTATTTCATTAAATTTCAAGGCTAAATTAGGGTCTACACTATGTGAAAATTTTTCACGGGAAAATGGAGTTCCACAAGGTATTATTTAACGTAAAAATCAATAATAAGATAAAGGCACTGCCTACCAATGTACAAGTATCTCATTTTGTAGATGATTTTACTATCTACATTGAAAGATCAATGCAACTATGTATCAACAAAGTTCAAAAATGGGTAACTGACAGCGGTTTCAAATTCTCCACATCAAAAACTGTATGTGTCCACTTTCATAACCAAAGAAATGTACATGCTGAACCCAGTCTTTATTTGAACAAAACGCCTCTCAAAGTATCTAAAAAGGCCAAATTTTTAGGTGTCATCTTTGACACAAAGTTATCATTCTTGCTTCATGTTCAGAGCCTTAAGAAAAAATGTCAAAAGGCTCTGAAGATTCTGCGAGTTGTGGGCCACATGGATTGGGGTGATGACAGAGTGACCCTTTTGAAATTATATAAAGCATTGGTCCGGTCCAAGCTGGACTATGGCTCTGTTGTCTATGGATCCGCACCCAAACGTGTATTAAAAATGCTACACTCCATTCACCATCAGGGTCTTCATATTGCCTTAGGCGCCTTCCGAACTTCACCGTAAAGAGTTTATGTGTAGAATCCGGTGAACCATCATTACATCACCGACGACTAAAACTATCAATGAGTTACTATTTGAAATTAAAATCACTACCCCAGAACATTACCTACAAAAATGTGTTTGAAGCTTCCCCTCGTCTGTGATATTTGAGACATCCAAAACTACCCCACTTTTGGGCGTTCAAACTCTCCCTCATATATTACAAGGAAACATAAATTACCAGGAAATAAATAATATAAGTCTCAAATATCCCAACCTATATAAATTTAGATTTTTCATTGTCAAAATTTTCAAAGGACAAAACGAGCCCGCTCGTTTTTCAACAATTTTTTTTTGTAGATGAGGGGTAATTTCCCTGACAGTGTTCATATTTACACATATGGCTCGAAAGAGAGTGAAAAGGTAAATGCTGCCATTTATTACCCAGATCATCCGGAATCCTCGAAGAATGTGGGTTTGAAAAATAATACTTCTATTTTCAATGCAGAATGTCACGCCATTCTTTAGCTTTGAATGATTTAAAAAAGCTATCGAGAAGTTATAATAATTTTATTATTTGGACAGATAGTCTGTCTGCCCTTCAGGATCTGAAAATTGTAGAAAGTAAAAATAAAGTAATAATACTAATTAAACACCTTCTAAAAAGACCTTGTTGGAATACACACATTACGTTTGTCTGGATACCGGGGCATGTTGGCATAAATGAAAATGAAAGCGCCGACAAGTTGGCAAAAGAGGCACACTCCAAAGGTGTCAGCCCTGGTGCCTTACTTGATTGTGAGGATTTGAAAGTTTAAGTCAATAGTTATATTAACAAAACTATGCAGGACTGGGACCATGAACTTAATAACAAGCTTCATGAAGTGGTCCTAAAAATGACAAAAAGGCCAAAATGTAAAAGTAAGAAATAGAAAAGAGGAGAGCGTCTTTAAGTCGCTTACATATTGGTCATTCGTGGCTCACAGAGTCACACAGGGTTTCCTGTTGAACAGTGATGACCAGCCTTTCTGTCACTCTTGTGATTGCCTTTTTACTATTAAACATGTTTCAATAGAGTACTCTGATCTGATCGATATACGAATGAAATATTATTCCGAGAGAAGCATTTATAAGCTCTTTTCGGAATAATGATCTTGAAACTACTTTTACATTTCTGAAAGAAATTGGAGTATATGGACATACCTAGATACGTATCAATTTTTAACATATTAACTTTATTTTTATAATGTTTACAAATATTTACGGAAGCTTTTGATTTTGTAAAGTGCTTTATGTTGTGCCTGGACAGTCGTCTGTAATATTAGTCAGCTACGAACCCTGAAATCACCGCCATGGTGGACTGGGTTACTTCAAAGAAAGAAACAAAAACAAACAAAAAGCACATTGGAAGCAGCGTTTTTCGCCAGGCATTTTGATAGAAAAATCAATGCGAGAGAATCGTCGTTCTTTGTTTGATTGTAGGTAAAAACAAAAGTAGATAGACCCATGTGGTATTTTTCCTTAAAGAGTTTGACTCTCGAGCTTTCATGTAGTATCAATACTAAACTGGCACGTTGATTGGAATTCATTTCTAGATGAGAATGAGATACGGTAAAACGAGTGTTGATGTTGTGTTCCATGTCACATTAGGTGCATTAGGCAGGACCCCGGTAAGTCGCATTCAGTCGCATTAGGCAGGACCCCGGTAAGTCGCATTCAGTCGCATTAGGCAGGACCCCGGTAAGTCGCATTCAGTCGTATTAGGCAGGAAATATTTCATAAATAAAGTTATTATTTTTTTACGCTTAAACTACACACAAACCTTGCTATACCGCCGCATTTTATTATCGGACTTAACATTCTCCCAGTTCTTGTAGATCTACATGTACTTTTACTTTATTGACATTGATTTTCTCTCTTGTTGTAATCCTATCTAAGGGCGTTTTTGTGTTATAATGGTTTATAACGCCAAGTTGTCATATGCACAACAGTTGGCAGTATAACTTATTTTGAGTGTTATTGCCATTTTTACAGAGAAAAGGAAACAAACTCTTTGTTGATATAAAATTTATAAGATAAGATATACCTTTATTGATCCTTAAGCAGGAAATTACATACCCGGTAGTGTTTTTTGGCATAATACTCACAATAAATAATCACAGCAGAAAAATTAATGAACGTAATATAATATAGTTATACTCTCTTTCATTCACTCATAGACCTCTCACTGGTCATGTTAAAGACGTCTTAATACATGGATGCAATAATGTGAAATGTCAATTTTGTACATAGATTGTTGTATCATAATTTTGTATGGCGAAAGGCAAAAATAAATTAAAATAACGATGTCGAGATGCTATTTTATGTAAAGCCTCCCACTCAACCATTTATCTGAATTTGGATATTGAGGACATGAGACTCATCCTTTATGATTTTAAGTAATTTTGAATTACATACATTTTAAATGCATCATGAAAAGAAACAGCTGATTGTCCTAATATTTTAGAAACATTTCTTAAACTACGTAAAGCTCTATTGCTATTTTCCTTCCACCCTCTCTTTATGCTTCCCCATGCAGTCAAACAAAAAGTCAATACGCTCATTATGCATATGTGTTAAAAAGTAAAGAGAGCAATCCTTAGATGAAACAATTTATTTCTGTTTCCTGTAGTTCCTTTTGTACAGAAATATCAGACACACTTTTGATGAAGATCCCTTCTTTTCCGTCATAAACGCTGTTTATTATCTTGTACACTTCTATTATATCGCTTAAAACTCTCCAATAACTAAGTGTTGGCAATTTGAGTTTCGCAGTCATCATGCGTTAAATCATTCATGCCTGGAATTTGTTTTGTTGCTCTTCTTTGAACTCTCTCCATCGGATCTGTGTGTTTCATCTTGCAAGGCGCCCATAATGAACTGGCATATTCCAAACGGGTACGCACTGATGACTCACACCTTTCCATGCCACACCAAGTCAACCACCTAATTAAATGCATGTATATAGAGATAAGGAAAATTGGTAAAATTCGTCATTTAAGTCCTATTAACATACCACCACTGTTAATCAACTACCTAGTCCTGTCAAAATTGGATTATTGTAATTCTTTAATGGCTAATGCATCTAAAGAAAACTTAAAAAGTCTTCAAGTTGCCCAAAATAATGCTGCTACTGCTAGATCTAGATTGATTTTAAAGAAAGACACATTAGCATCTGCTACATCTCTCATCCATGAATTGCAAGGGCTACGGTACCTGTTGAGAAAAGAATTGTATATAAGAAATGCACTATTGAATATAAAACTCTCAACAGTGACATTCCCATTTACATCAAAGACCTTTTGAATATCTATACCCAGAGAAGAAACCTGAGATCAAATAATGAAAAACTCTCTTACTTAGTAAAACATAAAAAACTCGCAAAATTGGTGAACAATCTTTTGAATTAGCTCCCTATTTCTGGAACTCCCCCCCCCCCCCCCAACAGATTAGGTGTGCTAGTTCACTAACAACTTTTAAATCAAGACTAAAAATTCCATCTTTTTACACTATAAGGCATTTGATTTTGACTGTTTTCTCCTACTATGTACATGTATTATATATCATTATTATTATTATGTTGTCCTGCTGCCATTGTAAAGTGTTTAAAGCCCGTTTTCTACGGAGTTAAGCGCTATATAATTGCCATTTATTATTATTATTATTGTTATTATTATTATTATTATTATTATTATTATTATTATTATTATACAGCGGAATGAATGTTTCGATGTTACTTATTTGACATTTTTCAAAACTGAGAGCATCATCTATTCACTCCAATATCATTTTGATCTCTGTTACCATATCCAGTTGTCTCCTCATTAGTGAGTAAATGTAGTTCAGGTCTGGGTTGTGTTTTACCAATATGCATATATATATATATATATATATATATATATATATATATGCTTACAGTTATCAGGATATAAACATAATACCCATGTATTGCTCCAAGCTGTAAGTTTATCCATATCATTTTTCAATGCCTCCATATTTGCTCTGCTTCAAACTATGTTGAATTTTTGTGTATGATTGGCAAACAGATATACCATGGAATCCATGATATCAGGAAAGTCGTTAATAAAAACTACAAATAACAATGGTCCTATCACCGATCATTGGGGAATTCCAAATGTTATATTGTGCCATGCTGAGCTTTTATCATTCACTACTGCTTGTTGTTTCCTCACATGGAGATAGTGTTGAATCCAAACAATCTTTGTCCTGTCCGATACCATAGGTCTTTAATTTGCTGATTAACCTCTTATGCGGTACTGTGACAAATGTTTTTTGATAGTCCATATAGATGTAGTCTAACAAGGCTCCTTTATCTTATGCTTCTATCCACTCGTCCCGACTCATAGAAGTGGTAATGCTGTTGAGCGATCAAACATAAATCCATATTGTTTACTGGTGAAAAGATTGTTCAGGTTCATGTGTTCTATTATGTGGTCTCTCCAAATTTTCCATCAATTTGCAAACAATTAACGTTAGACTTACTGGTCTATAATTGCTTAAGTTGTTTTTCCTTTTTGAATATAGCACTAATTTTTGCCTTTTTCCACTCTTCGGGTACCTTTCTTATTTCAATACATTTTCTAAATATTATTTTCATGGGGTTTCACAAATTCATGAGACAATTCCTTCATAAATTTTGGATGGATGTTGTCCATTCCCGGTGATTTGTCAGCCTTCAACTTATGTGGGTGAAATGTGACAATAAGTGACATCTTCACTAATAAAGACAGAACAAACACATGACGTTTCGGGTATAACCCTTCGTCAGACAACAAACGAGAAATATCTAGAATCTAGATCTAGATCTAAGCACTACCTCCAGGCATCACACAATGTGATGTCAGAAGAAAAACAGAAAGGAGGAAGGAAGAAAGAAAACCACGGTGATGATAAGAAACGTAAGTAGAAGGGGATGTGAAAAATACATAGGAGCGAGAATGGAAGTTGGAATATCGGATATGGGAAACAAAGCGATGGAGGTACTTTTCAAGCCTCGGACCTTTATCGTGCTCTTGTAGAGGAAAAACTGCAAATTCCAGAGCCTACTGCACTGCCAAACTCAAATGTCGTGGCCCCATTTGTGTTCATTGCTGACGAGGCATACCCTTTAATGACTCACGTTTTGAAACCCTACAGTGGAGTAAATCTTCCTCTCGATGAAGACTGCTTCAACAAGAGATTGTCATGATGTAGAAAAACCGTTGAATGTGCGTTTGGAGTTTTGTCACTAGCAATATGGCGTTTGCTAAACAAAGAAATTGAGACAAACGTGCTGCTTGCCGACCGCATTGTTAAATGTGTTTGTGTCCTGCATACACTATCATAGACAAGGGAGGTACCGGTATGGTGCAAAACCTCCCCGAAGTTTTGATTGAAAATCAAGGCATGGTTTGGAACCGTGTTGGTAGGCCATGTAATGCATCAAAAACTGTTAGGGATGTGTTTAAAGCATATTTCAGTAGATATCCTCTGCACTATATTCAATAGCACACCAAGAACAAAGTGCAACCTTCAAAGAACAACATGTGCCAAGTTCCAGTAAAGCTTTTCTGAACTGACCAGACTTGTAGATATAATTGCAATCTGCCTTTTCGATTTTCTCATGTCATTAAATTACAATAACGCATGAAAGAAATTAAGCGGAAAAAAGAGAAAGGCAGAGTGGGTTTGTGAAAAAGAGAGAGAGGGGGACAGAAAGGAAGAGAGAGAAAGAGAGAGAACCATGAATAAATACATAAAATAAAGTTATTCTCACCATCATATTTCAGTTCTTCGCTAATGTTTTTCCAAGCACGATTCACAACATTGCGGTTTGCATGAAATTGACTTGTTTTGTCCCAAATTGCAGGTCTTTTAAACACGGCTGAAATCAAAGACTCCACATCCATTTTGGTCACACTGTCTGAGCACACTGCACTTGAAGTCGTGACCCGACAACACACGGGGCGCCTCAAGTACACGCTTGCTGGTGATAAAGAATTAACTTTTCATTTTCATTCTTGAAATCGCACGCGTGACAAAGCGATCGTGCTTTTTGTGCGGCACAAACAAAATTTCGAACATTTCAAGCGCTTGCCCAAACGCGCTCACTTTTATCGCAAGCAAGCGTTCTTCTTGTGTGTACCCATACGACTATACAGTGGAAGTCAGATTCAACTACGTCATCGGGACTGACGCTAGGTCCTCGAGGTATGTGACCTTTCGTTGAAGTCAACAATGAACTTCTCACTTCAACAGCATCGATTATGTTTTGTTTAATTTCAAAGGAAAGGCATTTGCGCTTTGTGGGTTATGTTGCCATTTCGATAACTCAGAATGAAGTGATGGTTCAACGAGTTACATTAGGTGTGAACACTAGTAGTACATGTACTAGATCTAGTACGGTATAGAAGAAATTGAGCAATAGAGAGGAAATGAGTAATTAACCTAATCCCTAGGCCATTAATTAACGAGGTTGTGCCAGTCGCTAATAATATCATGTTGATTAGTCCAGTACTTTTCCCCACTAGCCAATCTCCTCTCACTCACACCAATATAGTAGAACAATTGTTCTAGTATCTTTGCTCACGCTGCAGTCTAGCCTGATTGTTAACAATTAACAAGTCATGTGTTTCGCTTCCCAAATACAGTGCAGAATCAACCAATGACTTGAGCTTTTAAGCTGCTTCTCGCTGGTAAAACATGTTTCACGAAACGAAGTGAATCGAATGAGAAGTCGTTTCACTGCATTTATCAACCAGCACGACTTTGTTGTAGGCAATTTTACCCATGTTGGATCCTTGTTGGATATGTCGCTTTTGAGAGCATGAAGGGGGAGGGGGGGAGATTTCTACTGGCCTCGTTGTAGCCGACATTTCGTTGAGTACGATCTCGGTGGATGCGACTCCCACTGTACCAGTTTATGTCACTTGCCTTTAAAACAAGAAGTCGGTAGGCATGAGTTATCAATACCGAGCATGAAATTAATCTAGCCATTCCATTAGTATTAATAGTATACCGACTTGGTATGTCATAGCCGAAAGGTGTTGTATAATGGTAGGAAAAGATAGCAACATATGCAAGTGATGGAAATCGGCCTTGGTACACGATTGTTACGTCTGTTCAACCAATAAGTGTCAGTGTCAGTCATGGCATTCCCATCACAGTTTGGAAGCAGAGGTGGGTGGACGGTGGGTGCTGCTGATAGGTCTTATTTTTTTGCGTTCACTCTTTCACTATCTTTTGTCGTGTTGTTTCCTCTTAATTCACTCTAACTCTAAGATCACCGGATAAAGTGAAATGGAGAAATGTCAACGAAAGAATTGGAAGCAGAGAGTGAATTTGCATAGTAATACTAATAGGGCGTTTAGCTCCTACTACCAATCTGTCCCATGATGCATTGCACGATTTCCCAGATAGGCGGTAACTCTTTTGCGCATCTATTTTTACCAGTGTTATTACTGTTATTCATTGTATAGTGATAGCAGAAGAAGTATGTGCTGACTTTATCAATTTAATGTTATCTGTCTATAAATCTAAACATGAATCAATATGTATGGCTAGATTTATTTAGATATACATCATAAAATTGTTGGAAAACAGCTATGGCATCTTCGCCATCCTATGCATGTCATTTTGGCTACGTAATCCTGCCAGCTATGAGAGCAGTATACTGCATTTACTTATGTATTCTTATGTGCTTGAATGTACCCTTTTGAACTTCAGAAATCTAGAGTGCCCAAATCCGACTATCTTGTGTTGCCATATAATCTAATTAATAATTGAGATTTTTCTTTTCTCTCTTGTAAATAAATATGCGTGCAATCTGCTCTATTCTACAATATTTGGCATGTACATATACAGGTCATATACATATAAAAGACAGTGAAGTTCAGTATATTATAATATCTATCATCACAAACTTTAAAATGAAGTAATTAAGATATATACGTAGCAAATACATGCTTCATTTAGAATTGCTTCGTTGATACACAAAATCGATCGTATAATCAAGACTAAGTTAAGTTTAAAATGAAAATTTACATAACCACATAAGAAAATAATGCACTTGTTGGGATTAAGCATATACAATACACAACTACGTACACGAATCTCTAACACATAGTTCTCAAATGTATAAAATAATAGACCATTTTAATTGACATGAACAGTCATATTTTGAATAGGCTTACTTCACCATATATTTATACATTGGGAAGCAAAGGGTGATACAGTGGAGTCTGATTAACGTCAACAGCTTGGGATTGAGAAATTTTGTTGACTTTTAGGGAGGTTGACATTACCTGTTTTGGAGAGAAATAATTCATGGTTGTCATGTTTAAAAAACCAAACGATTTTGATTACCCTTGCCAATTGACTTTGTGCGTGTTTGAACAAAGACAAGCCAATTGCTGGTCACTGAATCACTTATTTTGTGGAGAGAAGTGAAGCGTAGTGTTGATGTAGTGGCTGTTCCCAAAAAAGAGAGTTTAGCGAGTGAGTACTGAGAGGAGATGGGCCCGCCAAGTACATGCTCAGTCCTAATCTATACTAATTCAATGCAGTACATACAGCAGAGAAAGACCCACATACTCACATATACAATCAAGCCAAAAAGTAATAAGGTGATGGGAATAGCTTAGAGCATTTAACAGGTATTAACAGCACTCCTGTGACAGCAGAGTTGACTTTAAGTGGAACCTCTTCCCAAAGCTGTTGATACAATCCGAATTGAAATACAATCTGAATTGAGGTACAACATCAATGAATTAATAAGGAAAACAAACAGTACCACCGAAATGGTTGATTTTAACCAAAAATTGATGTTGAGCGAGTTGACTTTATGCAGATTCCAATGTACCAGGTGATCACACAAAAACCGAACCCAAAGAAACTGTATTTAAACGGGAAAAAATTCCCTGATGTAAAAACTAAGATCATGGGCTGAAATACTGAGAATTGACTTTTTTTATGCCAAACTGTGACATTTATGCACTCAATACTAATTACTAATCAACTTTTTAAAAAAATGTGGCAAAACTGGCAACCAACAATGAAAGCGCAGTTTCAAATCAACATTAGACTTATTGTTCCAAAATTCAACGTAGTGAACCTGTTAAAATACACACAATGACCCGATAAGGTCCATTTTTATAAATAAAAAAATTTCATATGCAGAATAATTTTTACATTATTTTAAAGGACTTGCTCAAAGTGGCCACCATTGCTACTCAAAGCTTTTGAAGCCATTGTTCTCTGTACACACACTTTAAGGGCGTTAATTGTTTGGGGATTCTCTGTAGCAATGGTTTTTAAGTTGTAAGAAGAAAAAGAGCCACAAGGATTCAAATCCGGTGTATGAGCTGCCCATGCGCGAAAGAATCTGTCCTGGCATAAACATCAACACGAATGGTCTTTTGCTCTGTTATCCATGGCATAGCGATTCAGCAAAGGTAAACGATCGAGAAGGCTAAAGGCGAACTGGTATTCCCGCCTTAGAAACCATAATTTCATAGTCTCCAAAATTCATCACCATTGACAACGAAGATTAAGCATGATGCATTCATGTTAAACAACGTTGCCTTGTTTAGCTAGTTGAGAAAATGTAAAAAATTGCAAAACGGTGTTTTTGGGTTCATGTTGACAGTAACTCATAGTTTGAGTTAAACACAATAGTTGTGAAATTTGGTATGCAAAATTTGTTAATACATTCATCTCTATGTAAATAAAATTTGATCAAAAGCGGACTTACTTTGCAAAATTTAGACATCCTTCAAGGGTTCTGGGTTTTTTTTGTGGTCATTTGCTACTTGAAACTTTAATAATTTAATCACACACTCTTACAGATGCCTGGTTGTATATGAATGTAAGTAAAATATGTGGTTGTTGCTAGTTACAAAGTGAAAGTAAAGGAAGGGGCATTGAAATTTGTCAAGAGGATTATTGTGGGTATGTGTATATCATAGTGATTGGAGTTCACGAACAGTGGTGTAACTGAAACTGATAAAAGTGAAATGGGGTTTGCCCTAAAAGGTTGTATCTTCTTGGCAGAAAATAGAAAAATTATACAACGTCCAAATGAACCGAAGTAGAACTAATAGTAATAGAAGTAAATTACCAACAACAACAAAAAACAAGCTAATTTAAAAAAAATCATCAGTCTACAGAACTTTTAATGCCAAAATTGAAGAATAGGAGGACGCATTTTCTAATACTATATTACAATACACTTAGTATAATCTACACACAAAAAGCAAGACTTCCTGCTACTGGCAACATGTTTTAAGCATTCTATTCATTGATGTGTATATTGTACATGTATGAAAGGTAATTCACAAATGCTCGCAGCAATGTATGTGCAGTCAAAAGGGGGATTATTTCATCACTCCATATTAAATCAATACCTCTTTTTTCACCTTCTTATGGGGAGTCAAAATTAAATAGACATAGGTAGCCTATTGAAAACCAACTTTGAATTTGAATACTTAATTTTTTAAATCCTCCTGAAGTCACCATACAAGAGATTCACTCAAAAAATAAGTATAGCCTAAACTAAATAGGAACATCGAAAGACATGTACATGTAGTACATCAATTTGAATTTTAGACATTAGACCTAAAGCGCATCACAATTTAAAATTTAACAACATTAATAACACCTTAAGATGACAGTTATTTCCAATAAACTGCCATCAATTTTCATGGATAAACAAAAAGATGATGCTTTCTGTCATTTATGAAAAACAAAGTCTTGATCAACTAATCATTCAACTTAAGTAAATCTGTGAGCCTCCAAAGAAGATATCACATTTAAAAACAACAACAACAGTTCTCCACACTTACAGGTACGCTACTGGGATAATATATGGCACATTGCTCCTAATGCAATAAACTTAAAACTAAAAGTGTATGTGTTAACACTTCTTTCCGTCATAAAAAATCGAAATGATATTTTATAAAATCAAGTGCTGGATGTAACAGAAAAATTGAACTTTGATCAGAAGTTCTTGTTGCATGTATACACAATTAATTTCATCACACAATTTTTGTTGCCTGATATAGTGATTCTTAGGACAAGATTTTTAAAAAGCATTTAATGGCGCCAGCCCACTTCATGGCCATTTATCATTTGGGGCTCCAGAAATCCTCGAAAACAATCCCCTGATGCTGACCATCTCATACCATAGCCCTGTTCTTGTCGCATTTCAATAATGTAGACATCATGTGGCAGCCAATGAATGTTGATCCACACAGCATTTGGCATAATTTTATTCAAAAGCTCAAGTGCATGATTATTCTTGACCTGATCTGATCCTGTACAGTCGCCCCACCAGGATTCAGTGGTCTCGGTGAAAATGTTTAGATAAAGCTCTAGCCCCAACTCCCAGAATGCTATTGGGAGAATGTTTCTCCATGAAAGACTTAAGCAAGACTGTGCGGGATGGCGGACAGCATTCGACTGAGCCAACAGTTTTCCTAAGGCCTAAAAGATCCAAAATTCCACGCTGTCCTAACAACAAAAAGACCTCCCTGATTCGGAACTGAATTCCTCATTAGACCATAATGTCCAAAGTGTCTGTAAACCTTCCAGTAATGGAGTAATTGAACGAAAGGTGACTTCCTTGATTCAGCATGATTTTGTTCATCCAGAAGATTAAAGCTGGGCAAGTCTAAGGCTGGGCAATGTTTGCTTTTCATCCAAATAGTTAACATGTTTGCCACCTCACGATAAAGCGGGTATGATGGGTAACCAACAATGGACTTTCTAGGCTCCTCCTGGTAGTCTTCAATCAGTAGTGTATAGAGGACATTAGAGGTGGCAAATTTATCTTCCCTGTCCTCCTCATCCTTAAGGACCTGTAATAATGACATGAAATTATGGAGAATATATCTGTTTTACGTCATCATTTCATCTGTAACAAAACCAATACTCAAATACTGAATAGATCAGGGGTTCCCAACCAGGGGTCATCACACCCCTTGGGAGTGTGAGATAACCTTTAAGGGGTGCGAAACCTTAGATTTGGCAATTTAGCACCAAAACAAAGAAAAAAATAAAGATACCGATATTACACTGGAAGGGGTTGCAAAAACATTAAAAAAAAAATTGTATAGGGGTGCAGAGCATAGAAAAGTTGGGAACCCCTGGAGGAATAGATAAATGAACTAATTAATTCTTTTAGTACGGTAATCGTAAAATATTTTATATTCCATTTCAAATGATATGTGTCTTGGCGATAAACAGAAATGACATGAAGTATGAAAAGAACACTGTTGTAATGAGGTTTTCCATATTTGGGTTCGATTCCTGGAATGCTAGGTCTGACGTTGCAATCCTAAAGAAGAACACCTAACATGTATTTTCCCACTTCATTAGCATACGCTGGGGGGGGGGGTAATACCTGCAACAGACTGGCATCCTGTCCAAGAAGCGATGTACATCTAACAGCTATTCCACTTCACACTGTAGAAACCAGGATAAGTTACAGCACTGTGGGTCATAATGGTATTGACGGAATTTACTATACTTTAATTAAACAAAGATTCAACTTTCGAATCTAAAAAAGACTATTGAATCATAAAACCCGGGTAGTGGACCTGTATGGGGATTAGGCGGTCCCGCCCTCCATGACTCTCCTGCTGCCTCGTAGGGGGTTTTGGTTGAGCAAAGGCTAAGGGAGTTAACCCTGACAACATAACCTGCTACTTTGCGGGCTGGTTTTGAGCAACCAAAGGCTAAGGGAGTTAACCCTGACAGAAAATAACAAGGTCTGCTAGGGGGCCTCAAGGTGGCAGCTCCATCATCTACGTAGGGTACAGTGGGCCAATCCTCGCTTATCCAAAAGCTGAAGAAATGGCAAAATTCATAGTAGACATTTTGGCTATTACAGAAACAAAGAAAAAAAAAGGACAAGGAATAGAAAATGTAGGAACAAATATTACTTTAATCTTCTCAGGAGTAGATGTCAAAGATAGAGCTAGAGCAGGAGTAGGCCTCCTAATGCATAAAGGCAGAAAAAACTACTTGAAATTTAGAAATTAATAATCCCACGGCTAAGTATTAAACTTTTAAAGGTAAATATTAAACCAGAAGGAAGAGGAATTAAATTATTAATAAATAATAGCTTATGGACCAAACGGAGATGCCATCAAAGAAGAAAAAGATATCTTCGAAAACGATTTACAAATAGCTGCAGAAAATCTCAAACCCAAGCAGGAACTAATGGTTTTAGGAGATTTAAACGCTAGAGTAGGCAACAATGTAGAAACATCAGGAGGAGTAATAGGTAAAGAAGGAGAGACAACAGCTTCTCCAAATGGAGAGAGACAGATTTTAGCCTAGAGAATAACATGAAAAAAGCTAACACATTTTTCCTCATAAAGATATCCACAAATATACAAGAGATGTGAAGACAGATGTGAAAATCAATCATAGACTACATACTAGTTAGCAGCTTGAGGTAGCTTATAGATTGAGATATTAAGGATCTTAGATGATTAGACAAGACCAGCCATTGTTGTTATGATTTGAACAGGAAGTTCCTTTATTTGTCAAAACAGGGACTATTACTCTTACAAGTAATAGTAAACATGATAAGGGAAACAATAACTATAATATCAAGGGTATCAATAATATAATGGATTGTGTCCCTTTACATCACTTTATCACATTCCTCCCTTCTAGTGAATGCAATACTATAATAATTGAACAAAAATAAACAGAAAGCAATATAGCCTAAAATTAGCATTACTTACGCAAGGATAGGCTGGCAAATTAAATGAACTATTGAGGAATATAAATGAAACAAGTCAGACCGACTTATAATAATAAGTATTGTAATAACCCTTTAACCAAGCGCTTCAAACAATAGAGACATTATATGGAGGATATAATATTAATAATAATAATACAAATTACCAAAAAATTCAACAGTGCTTCAATGTCAGTTATAAATCCAATCTAGTTGGAGGCTTAATTGATCTCGCTGATCTTCTTAGTGGTTGGATTGGTGAACCAATATCTCGGCCGCCTGGCAATAGTGGTTCAGATGCACAACCAATATCACGGCCGTCTGGCGTTAGTGGTTCAAGTGCACAAGATGAATTTCTTGTACAAGTACCCGTATCATGATTATTTGTAAGCGTGGTTTCTGAGGTCATTGGGTTTGGATCACTCACCTCAACTCTTACAGGTTGAGGATCCTGAACGTTTTGTTCGAATCTATTAGATATCAAGGTATTTGGGGTAGTGCCATACTCAGTTTCTGCACAAGTGATTTTCAAGTGATCAGCATGTCTAGATAAAATCAACCCTTCATTTGTTTTTACCATATAGGACACCGGTCCTGTACTTTCAATTATTTTACCTGGCACCCACTTCTCTCCCCCTGCCAAAGTTTCTCAAATATACTCTCTCATTCACTCCAAATTCTCTCTCAACCGCATGTCTGTCGTGATTAAATTTCTGAGCTTTTTGGTGGTTATAAACAGACTTTTGAACGGTAGGATGGAGCAGGTCAAGATGGGTTTTCATCTTCCTGCCACATAGTAATTCACTTGGAGTAACGCCTGTTGTTACATGAGGTGTTGAGCGATATTTAGCTAAGAATCTATTTAATCGTTCTCTTATAGGTAACTTTGGACCCATTTTAATCATTGCATTCTTAAAAATGCGTACTGCTGATTCAGCAAGGCCATTTGTAGCTGGATGATAGGTGAGCTTGTAATGTGTTCTATGTCGTTTGCACCACAGAATTGCTTAAATTCTTGAGAAGTGAAACTCGGACCGTTGTCTGAGACAATTTTGTCTGGAAGTCCATGAGTGGAAAAAGATTTCTTTCAATTCCAAGATAGTGCAAGATGCTGTTATTGTATTCATTATCTTAATTTCTTACCACTTAGAATATGAATCAATTACAATCAAAAACATTTTGTTCATGAAGGGTCCTGCAAAGTCCAAATGGATGCGTTTCCATGGCTCAAGTGGCCAGTCCCAATTGTGTAGGGGTGCCTTAGCGGGTTGGTTAGCATGTTGTGCGCAAGTTGAGCACAATTTAACAAATTTCTCAATATCTACATCCATTTGTGGCCACCAAAACCATGACCGTGCAAGACTCTTCATTTTTGATGCACCAAGGTGCGTATCGTGCAAGGTAGTAAGAACATGCTTATGTAAACTCTTAGGTATCACAACTCTAGATCCCCAAAGGATGCATCCATCCTCTAAACTTAGTTCTAGTTTTCTGTTCGTATAGGGTTTCAATTCATCATCTACACTCTCGTCCACCCAACCATTCATACAGTAATCATATACCTTTATCAGGCACTCATCTTTGTGAGTCTCGCTCCTAACATCGTTCAGTCACATATGAGTTATCCATTATTGAAAATAATATTTCAATGTCTTCTGGGACATAGCAACAATTTTGCTCTTTTAGTGGAAGTCTACTAAGACCGTCAGCGCTGTTTCCTTTTTTAATAGTTTGTACAATGGAGATAAGGTGTTTGAAAGATTTCCAATGAACTTAGAATAATAGTTAATCATTCCCAGAATAGCTTTAAGTTGCTGTGCATTTTCTGGTGCTGCAGCTTTTTAATGGCTTTAGTTTTCTCATACTGAGGTTTCAATCCTGCTTTGCTTAGTCTATAACCCAAAAAATTTATATCATTCAACATGAATTGACATTTTTCTTTGTTGACTTTAAGACCTTTTTCACTGACCAACTTCAAAACTGTTTCCAGTGTTTGAAGATGCTCGGTGTCATCTTTACCAGTTACATACAGGTTATCAAAATATACACATACATTTGGCATGTTTTGGAACATACTGTCCATTACATTCTGAAATATACCCGGACTAGAGCTAATACCGAAACTGAGTCTTTCATACTGATACAGTCCCTTATGCGTATACGCATGCGAAAAATCAAGTTCACTGAATTTTTCACCTTTCGACAATTTTTTGCGCTATATCTTCAATGTTCGAATTGGATATCTGTTCTGTTCTATTTCTCTATTCACAGTTATCTTATAATCTCCACAGATTCTCACGGTACCGTCTTTCTTTTGCACTGGTACAATGGGACTAGCCCAGTCTGAGCTCTCTATTTTCTTAATGATCCCATTTTGCTCAAGTCTATCAAGCTCTTTTTCAATTTTCTCCTCATAGCATATGGTGGTACTCTCGCTTTACAATATTTTGGGTTTGAGTCCTTCACACTGATGGTCACTGTTCTGTCATTGAGTAATCCATTCGAACCAAACACATCACTGTAGTTTTTGATGATCATTTCTAATCTTGATTGTGTAAATCCAGTACTATTACACACATTGTTGACATTCACCGAGAAAATATTTTTCCAATCTAACTGCATGTGTTTCAACCAGTTTCTCCCCAATAATGGAGGACCTTCCCCTTTGACAACTAACAAGGGTAAATTCATAAACTTCTGATTGTGTTGGACATGGACTAAACACTCTCCCACCACTTGTACGGAGTGACCAGTGTAGGTCTGTAATTTCTTCGAGGATGTTTGAAGTTCTATTTCATTTTTGAATATTTTTTGGAAATCAAGATTATTGATGACAGTGATTGCTGGTCCTGTATCAAGTTGGAATTCGACAATTTTATTTTCAATTTCAAGTTCAACATTGTAGGCGGAATTTGGCATTGACTGAATGGTAAAGAGGTTAAAACCTTCCGGCTGTGGATCTTCTGCTGCGGAACCAGGGTGCTCTTCATCTTGTAGGTAATGATGACACTGTCGAAAATTGATTAACTTGCCCTTGTACTTTGGGTTTCAAGCATGCCTTTGAAATATGACCTTGGCGGTTACAGTTGTAGCAAGTCGCATTTCTGAATTTGCAATGATTTGATGAATGGGGACCATGACAGCGGTAGCATTTGTTGTTGGTTGCTTGTTGACGATGGGTAGGGTTACGATTAATGGTAGTGGTTGGGTTACGATAATTGGTAGTGGTAGGGTTACGATAATTGGTAGGGTTTCGACGGTTGGGATAATGATGACTGGGAGTGGGAGCATTGGGATGCGTGGGGTCTGTATTATTAGATTTTGGGTGAGCATGGGCCATATGACGATTGCTGTTTTGATATCTACCGATGGCATTGACAGATGTTGGTGCCAGAGAACGGGCTGCGTCTGTAGACTGTAAGTGTGTCGTAGCAATTTAGATGGCTTTATCTATGGTGAGGTTGGGTTCCATAACCAATTTACGTTGCACTTCTGTGCTGTTTACACCGGTGACGAACTTTTCACACAACCTGTCGTTCAGTGTTTCTCCAAATTCACAGTGTTCGCTCATATGGCGTAGAGCAGCAACGTAGTTCGATACGGATTCATGAGGCTGTCTTGTTCGTAGTTCAAATTTTGCTCTGCATAAGAACTTCGGTGGTGTTGGGGCATGGTGATTGCGTAAAATTTGACATAGCTCGTCAAACGATTTTGTGGCAGGACTCGTTGGTGATGTTAAATCCTTCAACAGCCTGAACTGTTGAGGGCCAATTATTGATAGCAAAACTGCTTTTTTTTTCTGGTTGTCCTCCGTTAGCTTCTAAGTAGAATTGCACTCTATCGAGGTAATCAACTATGGTTTCTGTTGCTTCATTAAATTCATTAATATGGCCAAATAACGCCATTGTAGCAAAATATAGTACTTCCTTTATAGCAAAAGATGCTCTGGTTGCTCTGTTAATGATTGTAGGGAAACATTTAGTGATCATCACCTAGTGATAGCCAAAATGAGATTATTAACACAGCAGACAACACATAAAAACCACAGGTAAACAGAAAAGAAGAATCTGCAAAGATTCTTCTTTGTCTGTGTTACTTAATCTACAATAAACGGAAACAATTAGATGTATGTCTGAAAAGAATTTTGCTGGTGGACAAGAGAGAGAGAGAGAGAGAGAGAGAGAGAGAGAGAGAGAGAGAGAGAGAGAGAGAGAGAGAGAGAGAGAGAGAGAGAGAGAGAGAGAGAGAGAGAGAGAGAGAGAGAGAGAGAGAGAGAGAGAGAGAGAGAGAGAGAGAGAGAGAGAGAGAGAGAGAGAGAGAGAGAGAGAGAGAGAGAGAGAGAGAGAGAGAGAGAGAGAGAGAGAGAGAGAGAGAGAGAGAGAGAGAGAGAGAGAGAGAGAGAGAGAGAGAGAGAGAGAGAGAGAGAGAGAGAGAGAGAGAGAGAGAGAGAGAGATAAAGCAGGGAGAGAGAGAAAGAGAGGGGGACAGACAGACATGGACACAGAAAGAGACAGACAGAGACTAGTGTGAGGGGCAAATGGTGGTTAGCAAGTAGTATCTATTGAGCCGTTTGAGCAATTACATTTATCGGCCTTGACAGTCACTAGCTAGCCAATGTGTAGGTAAGGACCTTGACTTAACAGACATGTGTAATGATACAAATGTCAATGTTACTCAGTTAACTGATATACCAGCCCAAATCCCCTAATGACTTTAAACTACTTTACAATATACATGTATATTATAAAGAATTACATAGTTGCATTAAGTTCTTATTCAATCGGTAGTCAAGAGACAAGGTGTCGGCCTCTCAACCAAAGGGTAGTCGGTCGAGGCCTGCCAATAGTTGAACAATTTTCTCCTGTTTTTCGAGCAAAATTTACACCTGGTCCAGATAGGTGGATCAACACCTAGTACCATTGGAGACGGACGATAATAAGGTCCTGCATGCAGATCACAACAGTTTGTACATGTTAAAGATCCCTTGGCTGTTTACAAGGCAGTAGGGTGGAAAATTTAAAATCCTACCAAAACCCCCGAGACCATCTTCGTTGCGGATATTCAATTTTGCAGTTTTGGAATCTTTCTGCTCGTTTCTTTCAATGGTGACGTAACCATTTCCAATAGTTGAAGTGAAATGCAATGACGGTTTAAACAGACCCTATTTTAAGTTGGATTTGCAAGGAGAAAAGCATAGTTTTTGGAGGCCAGAAAGATCATGAAGAGGATGTGAATGTGAGCATCAACCAAATTTTCTGAGTAATAAAAAATTTAAAAACAGTATGTATGAATTTTATGTTCTTTAGTGAAGTTCGGGTATGGGAGGAGCACTCCTACTTTATTTAGATCAAATTTCTCATTTGGTCAACAAATTCACTAGCTCAGTTAACAAGAGTCAACTCAACACATTATACTTGGCTAGTGATCCAAATCCGGCCCATAACAAGATAGTGCTTTTAGTCAGTATGAAAATTTAAAAAATCAATAATGTTATATTACAGATAAAAGAAAGACAGAAAATGGCATAAAATTTATGCTGTAGAATCGGTGTAAGAACGTGCTGCCTAACAACACTGTCCACATACCAGCACGCTATCTCATGAAACAATTTTTTTCTTTATATAAATCGGTCCCTTAACAACATGCCCGGACCTGCAAACGATATAATTCATAACAGACACCTAACTCGCCAAAGTTGTCAAGATAGATGTCTATTGTCATGAATTTCAAATATGAAGGCATTTCAATTAAACTAGATGTGTAGATGATCTGAGCCACGCCTCTCAGCTGAAATAAACGAGCACTAATAGTGAACTCTCTCTACCTGCCAGACAACAAGGTGTCAATTTCATCTACCTGAGTCAAGCACTCTTCCTGCGAGATAGTGTGGCGTCATGATGCACAATGTTTAGCGTTGGCAAAATAAACAATAGTCTAAATTCATCATTGCTTAACGTGTACAGCAGTATTGTTCTAAGAATGCGCCACAAAACACCATGGTCTACCTACCAACATGCTTTCTTAGGAAACCAACACCCAGAACAGATAACGACATGGTTTTTAAAAGACACATAACTTGCCAAAGTTGTTAAGGCAGATGATTTTTTCATAAATTTCAAATATGAAGGCATTTCAAGTAAACCATATGTGTAGATCAAGCATTGATTCTCAGCTGTAATAAATAGGTGCCGACAGCAAACTCTCTCCACTAACCTGCCAGATGGCAAGGTGCCATTTTCATCCACCTGAGCCAAACAATGGTCATCATCTAGCATTGGTAAATCTTACTCTACCTTCCAGGCAGAGTGGCATCACAATGCACAATGTTTTTGTTTAGACAAAACGGACACTGGTTTAAATTCATCATTCCTTCATGTAAGTTCCGTACACAATTGAGGTCAATCAATTTCAATCAAATTAAAGATGCCTGTCCAACCAATGTGGTGTTGATGAGGAGGAAACAATCATTGATGTGTTGTGTGCTTGTCATGGATGGCCATTGACTACATTAAGTTATGCCCCTGCAAGGCTGACTTGTTCCTCGTAAAATTGATGATAGATGTTTGTTGCATGATTGACAGGTTACGTAAGAATTAGATTTGATTATGGTCAAAGCCTTTCTTTGTGCGTTAATGTTTGCCGTTTGCTTACTACAACTACCACAAATGTCTACCAACACGGTTTTTTCGATCTCCCAAGGGGCATCTTAGGTCACTTCTACTGCATTACGAACACAGCTGAGGTTAATTATTGTCAATCAAATCAAAGATATATGTCCAACTAGTGTAGATATGGTGAACGAGGAAACTTTCTTTGATTTGTTGCATGCTTGTCCTGTAGAAATGGAGGGCCATTGTGTATATAAAGTTACGTCTGTTTACCATCACGGTCTGCCTACCAACATGATTTTTCACTCTCCCAAAGGGCTTGTTCATAGACTACTAACTACTACGATTTATTCGAGTAGGTGCATTTTCAAAAGTCCGAAACTCGATATCTTCTATTTCAGCTTCTTGTTCGGATTGTTTCTGTGCACCGACCATAGAACGTACAAGTCTTTGAATTTGGGTATGTGGCATAGCATCACAGGCATCTGTGATTGCTCTTTAAAGTTCTGGTAGACTTCTTGGTTTATCGGGTAGTGCCTTCACTTTCACCTTGATGATATCCCATAAATGCTCCATGGGGTTGAGAGCAGGACTCAGTGTTGGCCATGGTTGAAGTGTATTGATGTTGGTTGGCTCAAGATAGTCTCTTATACGACATGCTCTGTGAGCTTGCATGTTGTCGGACATGAAGATGAGGTTTTCGTACTCTTGGCAATGTGATTTTGTTTATTTTTTTCAATGAAAACACCACAGTAATCCAAGCAAAAAGGCGGAAATAGATGATATTGAATCTAGGGTAAGACTGTTGAAAATGCACCTACTGGAATGAATCATGAAATTTCAAGACATGAAGGTCAACAATGTACAAATCTTTTTATTTATCAATACAGAAATGGGTATGATTCATTTTCCACCTAAAGTGTTGTGATATCCCTTACAATGGCTAAATGAGAGTAAAAATATCAGAGTGTATTTTTGTGTGTGCAAATGAGTATATAATGAGTATATATACGCTATCAACAATTATGTGTAGTATGTCTGACAGGCAGCAGTGAGTTTGTTGTGCTCTTTAATTTTTCACTTGATATAATTTTAACATTCCCTTTAAAGTTGATACAGTAGTATCCGGTTAAACACACGGTGCTTGGGAGGCCCGGGTAGCGTGCGTTTAGGAGTTGCGTGCCTTTATAAAAGTAGTAAAAAATTACCAGTTACTTCCCTTTACTTCGGAAAAGACTGAATTGTTTCCTTGACCACACAGACTACCTACGTGGACGGTATTAGGATGTCGTTCTTGAGTTTGAATTAGATATTAGATCTAGATGGGGTTTTTTTGGTAGTTTATTTTATTTTATTTTTATTCAACAGAGAAATCCCAATAGAACCATATACAAAAACACAGAGTACAGTATCAGTACTTGACTCTAATTCATTGATAACCTTTAACTTGGCTTCCAATGTCAATGTTTTATGAGTAGTAGACATCTTTACAAGTTTATATCTTGTGAATATATTGTAGAACAAGCACGATAGCTTTCAATTTCAAAGGCTGTTCAGTATATTCTATGGTGGAATCTTGGAGACTAATCACAGTTCACATTGTGTGTGTGTGTGTGTGTGTGTGTGTGTGTGGCATGCATTGGCGCTTAGCCTATCATGCCTCATCCAATGAAACACGAAGATGTAGGAATTTACGCATAACAACGCTACAGTGCTCTCAAACCCACCCCTGCCCCGTAGGCTAGGTCTGTGTCCACCAGTCGTGAGGAGATCTGATCAGTGTGCGTGTGTATCACATAGGCCTAGAGGCAAGGCCGTCTCTAATAGAAGGCCTGGAAGGCTCCTGAAACAAGGGTAGTCAGCTGATGTTATCAGGCCGAATGATTATATTTTAATTAATACTTCTTAATATATTTTAACTGTGCTGCATAAGAAAAGTAAATACAAATAAAAATTAAGACTGATTTAAACCCAATATTTAATCCAATAATCCGAATATTTTTAATTCATTGTGGAATTATTTCCGCCTACGCCGACAATGAAATAATAGAAATCAAGGCCAAAGGCCCATTTACGCAGTCTAGTATATATCACTCCGCTCACTATTTTCAATATGGCTGCGCCCATGTTCATTTCGTCTCAGAGTCAGAGCTGTTTATTACAAGTTGTTTGCCATCTACCAAAATAAAAAGGTAAGTAGATCTAGGCCTAAGTAAGTAGATGTAGGCCTAAGTTTATTCTTCATTATTATGAATCTCTATATTTTAAAGCAATTGTCATTACTTGATGTTTATGATTCAAGACCCTAACACAGATGCCATACTATTAGTAGTATTAGATTAGGCTACTAAGATCAAGAGTAGATCTAGAATCTAGTTCAAGAACGGTTCCATTCTGAAGGCTGAAGTTTGTTAAAAATAAGGCTTGTTTTAAACATCATAATTTTATCTTTTTTATAATAATGATGATGGTAATAAAAAATAATGATAATAATAATAATAATTTTAATAATAGAAGAAGCTAGATCTAGATTTGATTTCTTTTTTATTTTCAGCTGAAGATACCACTAGAAAGGTTTGCCCATCCATGTCTTCAACTTCCTAACACAGATCAAGTAGACCTAGTGAGAAACTGAAATTTGGTGGCCACCCTGACTCAGATATTGGGAGAGAAGAAAATGGGAGTTCAACTACGGTAAGATTGGAGACAGAGAGAGAGAGAGAGAGAGAGAGAGAGAGAGAGAGAGAGAGAGAGACTCTACAGACACACACAGGCCGAAGGCAGACAAACAGTTGAGTAAGGGGAGAATTTAGATTTAGCAAAGGAGAAAAAAAAGAAAGATTAATTGACACTTAGAGTTAGAGACTTTGATCTAGATATGATTTAATAATTTTAACTTTTTTAACTTTTTCTAGATCATCTATGTTAAAAGCTATAGACTAGATCTAGCAAGAACTAGATCGATATCCGATAGTATTTAGTATAGTCTCATATTAGGGTTTTTTTTTTTTAAATTTGTTTTTCAAATTATTTTCAATTGTATCAATATATAATCAATGTTCAAGGTATAGGTTAATGATGTCAAACAGTGAGTTGATGCAAAGTGCAAAGTCTGAATGGTGCTAATCTAATAAGTGTATGATAATATAATAATATAAAATTAGAAGCAAGCAATTTTTTTTTATTGCCATGTATATATCATTATTATCATCATCATTTGAGGTCTATGTTGATGATGTGGCATACAAAATGAGGGGAGGGGACATTGTGAAGAAAGAATCTTTAGTGAAACTAAGGTTACTAATTCATTTCTATTTTTGTTTTCTTTTTCAGCTGACAATGGTCAACAAATGCTGTGTCCCTGGCTGCTCTTCAAACTACAAAAGGTCAGGGGAACAACAAGACAAAGTCGGATATGTGAACTCATTTTCATTTCCAAAGGATGAACTTGTAGAGCAGTGGGAAAAAATATTCCTCGTGACAATTTAATTGTGACAAAAAACACTGTTGTGTGTGAAAAACATTTTGATGAACCAGACATTATTCGTGGATTATGTGGCACGGGGCTCCACTGTCGACAAGTATTATATTCTTGGGGTGATTCGTATCACTCGTTTTTGTAGGTCCACCGTTTTCACCGTTGACATTGGGGTGATTTTTGTCGTTGTCGTAATGATTGACGGAAAAGTGGTAGTATGCACTTTTACTTTGATCACTTTCGCTTTCATGTGCTAAGGCTTTGGCGGAAGTTTTGTGTCTATTTTCCCGACAAAATGCTGTATCGTGAGTTTTTTATTTATAATTTTCACACCATCTTTGTTGTAGATTCCTGCATTGTTTGGTGTTGTGTGAATTTGATTTGCAATGCGTACACCATTTTGATGAGGCAGCATGTGGTGGACAGCGTGAATCATCGTACTTCTGGTACCGGTACGGGCGTTTGTAAGTCGAAGAATTTATGCTAAGGACAGAAATGTCACTTTGAAGTTGAACGTTCTCCTCTTGATTTCGAAGACTTTCTTTGAATTCCCTGAACGACTGATTTCTCTCATTGAGTTGTCAGTGTAATAAATGGTTGATATTCTTAGGCAGTCCTTTCAACACCATAGCAATTAGAAGTGAGTCACTTATATTTTCTCCAGCTTGCTTGAGAGCCGATGATGCCGTCTCTGCTCTGATGATGTAGTCGGTGATTGACTCATCTGGATGGTTAACAAGCGATGTCAATTCATTGTACAGCGTAAGTATCCTTGCTGTGCCTTTCGGTTGGTAGTGTGACCGTAGGATTCGTAAGGCCTGTCTTCTGTCACCGTTCGCGTCCCTTAATATTAAAGAGAGGGAACGGTCATCGAGCAGCTGAATTAGCTCGGCATACGCTTCTTCGCTTTTACTACGATCGATCTCAGCAGTCTGAGCAGCATCATTGTCGACGTCTTTAAGGACATCATACAAACCACGTATCCTCATAAAAGCAAGGAACTTCGCTTCCCATAGCTCGTAGCATCTCTCATCACCATTGAAGGTGATGTTCCTGGGCCCATAACCTGTAAAGGATGGCTGGGCCGCCATCCTAGAAATTGATGGACACGGGTTGAGATCTAAATCATTTTTATTGAGCGAAGGACAAACATCTACAATTTTGTAGGAGAAACCGGAAGAAGAGCAGGTTACAGTTACAATAACAATAATCCAATTCATACATTTTATGGGTAGAAGAGCTACACTGGGAGTGATTAGAATTTATATAAAAACAATAAAGAATACACACAGGGTAACAATTATAACACCCATACAGGATACATAGTCCATACATCCTAACAAAATTATCATATGAATATGATTTAAGACAGACCTGTCTGTTTCATCTCCTAATTTTATATTACAGTCCTATTCTTCTCACTCAAGTTCATGTCTGTGGCATTTTATGAAGATTTTTAGAATCATCTTAAACAGATATTTCTGTAAAACTGTTTTTATCAATTGAATTTGAGAGCAAGAGTTCATTTATTATCTAAGTGCACAAATTTCTGTCGTGTTGTGCACTGTACTAGTACTAGATCTAGTGTATAAGTTCAGTAAAGGATTTACTTTGTAATCCTCAATGTTGTTATTTTTTGCTTTTGGTCTAATTCATATTGTTGTTTGGCCACTTTGATTGAGTCTTAAATCACTAAATAATTTGTTTCACTACTGTTACTAGTGTTACTATGAGCTTTGTCTTTATCTTCATTTAACGCAGTACAGTACTCGTTTTGCATTATAAATATACAGTGATTTTAATATTAACAATAAGATTTTGTATCTCTATCTACATTGTATACTGTGTGTGAGAGAGAGAGAGAGAGAGAAGAGGGAGAGAGAGGGAGGGAGAGAGAGAGACAGACCGACAGAGAGAGAGAGAGAGAGAGACCTTATGAAACATGATTGAAAATGGAAATATTTTGATGACTGATTTTATACCATGAAAATAAAAATAAAACAATTAACTATACATTAACACTGTGTTGGATTCTTTTTAATCTTACGAAGTAATTAGTATGTGTGTGATGATAGTGATGTGCGTAGTACAAGTACAATGTCTTGTAGATTTATAGAGATCTAACTGATGACAGTCTAAGACTACTAACAACAGAGTTAGCAGATCTAGATCTAGTTGGCTGCGTTGGTCCTGTTGCGGGGCCCGCACGTCGGCCTGATAGCGACGCCATGTTTTTCTGCCTTCCAGGCCTTCTATTAGAGACGGCCTTGCTAGAGGCCAAGGCATAGGCCTATTGTTTACACAAAGAACGACGAGAGTTCTTGCTGAGTGATGTAAGTAACATCCTCTGGCACGTAATTAGCGGCTATCTGATCTATTTAAAAAGGTAATTTCTACCGATTTCAAAGCTTGTGTTTAGATGATGTAGCGTGCGTTAACAGTATACTGACTATATAGAAAAAAATCTGTCATAGTGCTCAGCCGTTCGTTTACCCGAAGCGTGCTTTTATCTGGCGTGGATACTACTGTATTGTGATATTTGTAAAGAAGTGGTTCTCATTTTAAAATATATTGGAGGGAGTTTTAACAGATACATTTATAACAGATTTCACTTTTCTGCAATTATTTTTCAAAATTCGACCATTTAACCTATGTTGTTTCTCATCGCCATAACTCTGTTCAGTGTGCCATTTAGTAATGCACATGGTTCTATTTTAAAATTCGATCTGCGAGGCCGATCTGGTGGACGGAGAAAGCCGAGGGTGATAAGTATTCAGCTTGGCCGTCGGCCACTTTCCGATTGTCATTAAAACTGATCACCATACACTCTTTTAGATGTTTTTACAAACAAGTATATCAACGATCAATGTGTTAAATGTAGTACGTGTAACTAGTGCCGGGCGAGAACCGGTTCCTAGAACCGGTTCTCCGATTCTTGGTTTGAGATCTAAGAACCGATTCCAATTAGGAGAACCGCTGGCGGTTTGGCAGTTCTAGGACCGCTGACGGTTTGGCAGTTCTAGGACCGCTGACGGTCCTCAGAACCGCTGGCGGTTCTCGGAACCGCTGACTGTCCTCGATTCTCAGTTTCAATTTACCTTCCAGCGGTTCTACGTTTTCGCTTACTCCCACCACTCCCACCCACCCCATTATTAATATTACACACGCACTTTTACTTCACCCACCCCCTCTTGTTATAACGTTACGCCACGCACGACAATCGCTCTCCCCCATCACTCGCTGCCCTGTCATAATATTATTATGCGGGGAGGTGAGGATCGCGTGTCATTCATCAACGCCTTGGACGATTCCATTATCTCCATTAAGTGGGGTAAATTTCTTAAATTACACCCCCACCCGCCAACCCACCCACGCATACAAACAGCCACACACATGACGTGATCAATGCTTGAGTGTAAAGCACACACACACATCACTTTCCCTCTCACTCTCTCTCTCTCTGGACTCTACAGCACAGCACTGACTGTCGGCGATGAGGTCCCAGCGGTTCTCACAGTTCACGGTTCGAAAACAGAACCGGAACCGGAATCGATTCTCGCGATTCTCAGTTCCAAAGAACCGTAGAACCGCGGTTCCGAAAAACTTGGAACCGCTCGCACTACGTGTAACAGTAACTGTAGATGTATTAACAGAAAACAACGGAAAACTACTGTCTATTTAACCCATTTTCTTCAACTTGTTCAGCTGGTCTTCTCACAGAAGGACATCTTCATCCCCAATTAGAACCTAATCTAATAATAAATAGATCTAAACTCAGGGAGATGCAACATATTTATCGACAAGAGTGATATAAAAATGTCAATTATTAATTAGATTTTATGGCAGCACAAGATAGTCAGACTTTAGCAATCTAGATTTCTAAAGTTCAAAAGAGGAAAATGCAAGCACGAATAAGGAGATCTAGCGTTCTGCTCTCTCAGTTGGCACTGGCAAAAATAGGTCATGAAATGACACGCATAGAATGTAGAAGATGTCATAGCAACTATTTACCCATAATTTTATGAATCTAGTCATATGTTGATCTGGGAAATCGCGCAATGCATCATGAGACAGATAGGCAATAGGAACTAAACGCCTCATTGCAATGGATACCTTTCTAAAGAAGAACATAGAGCCAGAAATAAGATTAATATTTTCTTTAAAGCTATAAATAGCTAACTGTTTATTCCATTAGATCAGCTTAAACTTAAACTTAATTCAGGAACCAGATTAGGCTGCCAAACATGCATGGTTTTATCTTCAAATATTGATTGTCACCTGCACTCATTTTACCATAGTAGTACAGTAAGGCTGTGGAATGGACTACCAACAGAAATAAAACTCAGTAAATAGCACTGAAGACTTTCAAAACAGAATCAAACACATCACTTTAAAGCCAAAATTGGATATATAATTTTGGGTTAAATCAAAATATGCGTGCTGACGGTAAGACTCAAGAACTGATGGTCAGTTATTGAGAAGAAGAAGAAGAAATAAATATAATACCACTGTACCAATTATCGTAAAATCATGTAGATCTTCATAGATATATAATACACTATAGGGGTGTTCAATTCATGGATGCCGCCTAATTGGAACGATTTATGTGGAAATCCAATGAAGCGGCTTCGATTATATATAGATCTGTTTCTAAAAGAAAAATCAACATGACTCACCTTTTTCACATGGGGCTCCAGGTTCAGCTCCTTATCACTAGATTGACTAGACATGATAAATCCCTTGTAAATAGTCTCAGGAATAATAGATCTAGTAATCTGATATAAGAATAAGCTGATCTTTCTCAAAAATTAACCAAACTCCTTGCCTTGACAATCAATCTTCTTTTACAGTATTATTATATATATAGGAGGCAAATGGCAAGCACCTTTTGATTTAGTCCAGCTATAATTCAAAGCGTATTCAACACTTTCCTCCTCTCAGTGTAAGACCTCTTTAACTAGCTTCTGTATTATGTACACTACTGTACAAGATTCTTTTTATCAATTTAATTAATGGGATAGTCTAGTTCTAGATCTAGTCTATGTATGAATATAGATCAATAACACACACAAAGCCGTTTCATAACAGAACATAAGTTTTGATTCGCAATATAGATCAAGAGATATATTGGCTGTTGAGGGAAGCTGGAATGATGAAATGAAACGTAAACCGTCAACATTCGGTTTTGATGGTTAACTCAGTTTTGATCATGCTATAAAAAGAATCTTGTTAATGTTAATTGTTGAACTTAGGCCTACTTTCGTTTTTAACCACCGGTTGTTAACATTTCCGGGGTAGCGCACACAAGGGAAGCTACTCTTGGTCCTAAATAAGATATCCGAAGGTCAAGGTCGATAATAATATGAACTTGAACCTTGAAAACCTTTTTTTTTCCTATTGCAAAGCTTGAAGTGATACCGTGGGGACACGAAAGGTAATTTATTTACTATGTAAAAAAGGACAGCCATCGTCAACAACCTTCTTTACACTAAGAAGGCATTGTGCACTTAATAAATTGCATGTTCATTGCTCAAAATCGAACTGGTTGTAACGTAAGGAAATAACACTAGATAGATCTAGAATCTAGTCTAGTAATAAGAGTAAGATCTCTCCACTACAACTTTGGTGGGTTTTTTTGTGACAATAAAAGATGTTGTTAGCATTTAATGTTGGACCCTAGCCCCCTCCTAGATTCTAACTATTGTGCAGACTCGAAAGTCACATGATGTAGCAGAGAAGAGTGAGTACTTTTACATCTGCAGTCAGAACTCAGACATCAAAACTGAAATAGATCTAAATCTAGGTTGGATTATAAGTGAAAACGAGGTGACTAAATGTTCGCAATAATGACAAATACCTGAGAGTGAAAAAATGCTATCCGTCATTAGTATCGGATGTATTGCAAAGAAAGATACAAGGAGAGAGACAGTCGTACACATACGAGAGAGATGTAGCTAGCTCGAAGGACACACAACAGAAAGCATTTAGAATATAAAAACAACTTTAAATTTAAGTATTCAGTTCACACAAGTGAGCCAGTTGGTAGACCGGATGAGCGACTGTTCAGAAGTAAACAAACACGGGAAACCAAGAGAGTCAAGCTCACCGGTGTCAGTTCATTTTTTGTGTCCCATATAATATTAGTCTCCACCCCCCCCCCCACCCCAAAGGCTGACAACGTGTAGAACGTGATGATGCTCACTGATAGTGATGAGGAGGTCGAATTAAACGGCCACTACGGGACGTTTGAATCGCTGGATTAGAGACTGAGTCATTTGGTGCTGTACCGGTGTTAACATTATCAGGCTGCTTCTGTTGTAATGATGGCCTACTGCGTCGTGGAGGTCTTGCCAATGCTACCGGCTGTGAGGGATCTGCATGTGCTGGCTTGAGGCGGTCTACAGTGATGCGTTCAGCATGACCGCCGATGTCTACAAGGAATGTTTTATCCCCAGGTGTTAAAACTGTGTATGGGCCAGTATCTCTGGAGAGAACTTCCTGAAGCATCTTGGCGCACGTACACATATTTAGCACGAGACAGGGATGATGGCATACGAGTCGGCAAAGAGCTATGATGGAACGAAGGAGGAGGTGCATGTAACGGAGCATTGTCTCGGAACGTGTTTATGAAATCCGATGCAGACCAAGGTGAGGCTTCTGAAGATAGTAATTCACCCGGGACCCGTTAAAGGTTCGCCATAAACAAGCTCTGCACAAGAATATCCTAGGTCCTCTATTGGTGTGGTTCGGAGACCAAAGAGTACCCAAGGTAACTCTTCTACCCAGTTTGGTCCTGTGAGGCGTGCTCTGAGAGCTGCTTTAAGAGTACGATGAAATCGTTCGATCATCCCATTGGCTTGCGGGTGATAAGCTGTTGTATGGTGCATTTTTAGTCCAAGGCTTGCTGCCATTTCTGCCCACAAAGCTGATGTAAATTGTGGGCTGTGGTCAGATGATATGTCTGCGGGAACACCAAACCGGGAGATCCATCCTGAAATGAGAGCGCGAACGCATTCAGCCGTTGTAACACCTCGTAGTGGGATTGCCTCTAGCCAACGGGTGTTCCTGTCAAGGACAGTAAGAAGGTATGTAAATTCGGAAGATTGTGGTAGGGGACCAACTATGTCGAGGTTGATGTGTGAGAACCTTTTTTTCGGGGATGGTGAAGTTTTCTTGGGGTGCTCTCGTGTGCTTTTGGATTTTGGAGCTTTGGCAGTTATGGCATTCTTTTAGCCATCTAGCTATATCTTTGCGTATTCCATGCCATATGAATTTTTCTGTCACAAGTCTGACTGTGGCTTTAACACCAGGATGTGCAAGGTTGTGTATAGCTTCGAAAACTAGACGTTTGAAATCAAATGGGACAATCAGACGTGGACTTAGTGCACAAAAGCTCTGGCCCGTGAATGTCAACTTTTGACAGCGCAATACGTAGGTTGGTAATTGCTGTTATGTAAGCTTGAATGTCTACACTAGTAGTTTGAGATGTGGCCATTGCAGTGTAGTCGATGCCAAGAAAGACTGCGTTGGTCGCAGCCCGAGATAGGCAATCAGCGACTGTGTTGTCCTTTCCGGAGATGTGACGAATGTCAGTTGTAAACTCGAAAATGGCAGAAAGATGTCTTTGTTGACGTGCCAACCGTGGGTCGATTGCTTTTGCCATGGCCTGGGCTAATGGTTTATGGTCAGTGTAGATGGTAAACTGACGTTCTCGATCAAAAGCGCTGTATTTCTGCTCAGGTTTTTGCAGTTGTTGACTAAAGAAGACAAGAGGTTACTAGCAACTTTGGACAAACTGTTCAATGACAGCACCCACGGCCACACCTGTTAAAGGGTGCGCTAGCAAAGTTGCGTTTGCTTGTGCAGTTTTACCAGCGAAGAAGGCTTGTTTCATTTCTACGGACCATGTCAGTTCTTTTCGGGGCTTGCCTCCTTTTAGTGAACCGTATAATGGATGTAGCGTTGCGGCGATGTTAGGAATGAATCGATGATAAAATTTATCATGCCAAGGAACTCCTGCAATGCTTTCACAGTCTTTGGCTGTGGGAAATCTGTGACTGCCTCGACCTTCGATGTTTTCGGTGAGGACCCAGACGCAGAAACATGGTGTCCCAAGAAGTCCAGGGAAGACATTCCAAAAAGGTATTTTTCGAGACGAATCACGAGTCCGTGATCTTTTAGTCGTTGAAAGACGTTTTTAAGGTCCTCAACGTGTGTCTTTTCAGAGCAGCTGGCAATCGGAATGTCATCTAAATAAACAAACGCACATTCCAGGTTTTGGAGAACTGTGTCCATGAGACGCTGGAATGTCTGTGCGGCATTTTGCAATCCAAAAAGCATGCGTAAAAATTCCCACAGACCGAAGGGGGTGATCACTGCTGTTTTTGGGACGTTCTCTGGAGCGACTGGAATTTTGTGATACCCACGTACACGATCAGTCTTGGAAAAGACTGTCTTCCCAGCAAGTGCAGTCGAAAAGTCTTGGATATGGGGTACCGGGTAGCGGTGTGGTACAGAGGCGTCATCTAGTCTCCAGTAGTCGCCACATGGGCACCATCCACCATTAGCCTTGGGGACTATGTGAAGAGGAGACACCTAAGGGCTGTTGGATTTCCTTATGACATCCATCTTCTCCATTTCGAGAAACTTCCTCTTTGCTGTAGCCAGATTTTCAAGACAGGTCGGTCTTTGGTCGTAATATAATGTTGGACGCCATGTTTTACCGCAGTAGTGGAAAAGGTTTGTGTTAAAAGTTCAGGGAAAGCGTTGAGGATCTTTCGGAACTGGTTACTGTCCGGCTGTATCAGTGCGAGATGACTGTCTGAGGAGACAGAGCTGATGAAGCAAGGAATTGACAGGCAAGATTCCACTTCGATCAAATGACGGCCCCGGATATCCACAAGAACGTTGTGTTGACGTAGGAAATTTGCTCCGAGAAGGGGCGTTTGACGTCTGCTACCATTAGCCTTGAGTTAAAAATGTGCCGACCAAAGCGTAGAGGAACGGCATGAGCACCATAGGTCGCTATGGATGTGCCATTAGCCGCTTGTAAAGATAAGCAACTCTTTCCTGATTTTCTGTCGATCATGGTCGCAGGGGTGACAGAAACCTGGGTGCCAGTGTCGACTAGAAAATGTCGTCTGTGATGAAAAGCTGTGTGTGCTTCTTTGGTGGTGTATTAAGAGGCGTTTTGGTGGTGCAACATGTCGAGCCAACAGTAGTGAGAACTACTGTTGACTCCCCTTCCCGTTTCCCTGGTTCTTCTTGTGGTGTTGGAAAGTGTGGAAATGTTTGCACATATGCAAACATCATTTGGCACTAGAACCAAAACGCCAATGATACCAGCACACAAAGTCGTCTGTATGACTGGGTGATGATTGACGTCGCTCGAGAGCAGTGGTTGCGGTTGTATACACTTTAGGTTCGGCACTCAGCGAGTTAAATAGGTTGTCGGCTTCTGATGCCAGGTGGTTTACGATCGCCTAAAACTCAAACGTCGAGAAGTGCCGAAGCTCGCTCTGTCTCGGAGAGGCCGAAAGCTGACGTTAGGAAGGTTTTTATAGTTCCATACTTGTTATCAGCCGGTGGGTCGCTGATGACTGATAATGCTCTTGATGCTGTGTTAGCATCCAACGCTGAGACGACATGATAATATTTCGTCTCATCAGATTTGATCCCACGAAGTGAAAACTGAGCTTCAGTCTGAGCAAACCAGGCTGATGGGCAGCTAGTCCAGAAAGTTGGGAGCTTGATTGCTACGAAGTCTAAAGACATAATTAATTGTTGATATTGTAGATTTAGAATATTAAGTGATATTATAACGTAAATATTTGTTACCGGGGTCACCAATGTAGCAAGCTCGAAGGACACACAACAGAAAGCATTTAGAATATAAAACCAACTTTATTTAAGCATTCAGTTAATACAAGTGAGCTAGTCGGTAGGCAGGATGAGCGACTGCTCAGAAGTAAACAAACACTGGAAACCGAGAGGGTCAAGTTCACCGGTGTCAGTTCTTGATTGTGTCCCATATAATATTAGTCTCCATAGAGAGGTATATCTGCATATCAAATCACGAAAGTCACATCTTGAACTAATGGTGAATCGTTCCAATCCAGTCCACCATATTCATCTGTAATTTGTCACATCCAAGGGGAAATAGTGAAAATGTCAAATAATAACAAAATAAAATCATCATTAGCTCTACCGTACATCTAGATGTTTAAATTCATTAATTACTCGTTACAAAAAATACAAAGTTTAGTTTATTCCTAATTTAACTGGGATCATGCTCTAGTCCATCATTAATGACGGATAGTGGCAAAGTCTATCCATTATTAATGGCGAACCGAATGAGGGACGAGCTTCTTTCACCATTAGAATTAATGATGGATGGTGGCAAAGTCTATCCGTCATACTTGCGAATAGCGCTGGCCATGTGAAAGAGGTTGTATGTCTAGATAAATCTAAGATGAATGTGTACAGTACAAGAGTAGGAATTCTGTAGTTGGGTACCAACCAGGAACATGATAAAGAGGGCCTTTTTGAAAAGCTGAGATAAAAACTTCAGGCCTGGTTTTTGTGGCGTATAAAGAAAGAAAGAAATGGTGTGAGGTTGCTCTCTCTCTCTCTCTCTCTCTCTCTCTCTCTCTCTCTCTCTCTCTCTCTCTCTGTCTCTCTCTCTCTCTGTCTGTCTCTCTCTCTCTCTGTCTGTCTCTCTCTCTCTCTCTCTCTCTCTCTCTCTCTCTCTCTCTCTCTCTCTCTCTTCTCCCTCTCTCTCTCTCTCTCTCCTCTCCTCTCTCTCCTCTCTCTCTCCCTCCCTCCCTCCCTCCCTCCCTCCCTCTCTCTCTCTCACTCTCACTCTCACTCTCACTCTCACTCCCACTCTCACTCTCTCACACACACACACACACACACACACACACACACATACACAAGGTGACATGGTGTGAAGCACTGTGTGACATGAGACAGACATGGAGAATAAGACTATCTTAGTTTTTATGTCTTCTGCTTTGGTTTGATCTCTTATTGTTGTGTTTCTGATTTTGTCTCTTTTAGTTTTCCCTACTACTCTTCTTAGATATTTCATTTCAGCTGCTTGCACTCTACTGTATTCTCTACTGTCTAAGGTCCAAGTTTCGCAGCCATAGAGGAGAGTAGGACAATGAACTGCGTTGTATACTGCCATTTTAGTTTTTGTTGACAATTCTAGTGTACCTGTAAATGCTATTCCCTAGATTATATCGTCTTTGCCTGTTGGATTCTCTGGCTGATTTCTTCTCTTAGGTTTTCCTCTGAGGTAATCATTACTCCTAGGTAATTGTAGCTTTGAACTTGTTCTAAATTCTCCTGGTCAATTCAAAATTTTGTGTTTTAGCTTCCCTAGTTACTAGCATTGTTTTGGTTTTCTTTGCATTTAGTCTCATTCTTCGTTTATTTAGTTAATTATTCATCATGTTGATATTCGACTGAAAGTCACTTTCTAATTTTCCAAACAGAACCAAATCATCAGCAAATGGAAACATTAATACATTTACTGGTTTGAGCTCCCAGATGCGTACATTCATTTTCTTCATTTTTGAGGATGCCTTTGCGACTGAATCCATAAATGTGATAAACAAAAGAGCTTAGAATACAACCCTGTCTTACTCCTATATCTACATAAAATTCTTCAGATATGTTTCCAGCTACTCTCGCTGCACATGTTGGTTTATTGTAAAAACTTTTAATGGTTTCTATTAAGTCTGGCTCTAAATTGTGTTCCTTTAAGGAATGCCATAGTTCAACACAGGTGCACGTCTTTTATCAATAATATTTTCTTTAAAGTATTTCTAACAAAGATTTCATCGATGAGACTAACATCAGTTGTGAATCTAGCTGTCATTTTGATTAATCTATCCAATTTCATTTTGTCCCCTTTCTGACTGTTTATTTTTCATTCCCAACAAGTGGTACAAAAAAGATAAAATACTCTCTATAACTGATCTCTAAAAAAGAGTTATAAATACTTTATCTACATTGAACTGACTCAGTTTCCTAACAAAATATAGCTTGTTCATTTTAGCTTTTATGCTATTTATATGATCATTCCAGTTGAGTTTAATTAGAAGCTTGTTCGATAGTTTGATTTTTTGTGTCTAGAGATGAGGTTACATTATCTTTCCATCCTCTTTTCCCTATACCCAAAACAAGTAGTAGAAACGGTTGACTTATAGATTTAAAATCCCGAACTGAGAGGTATTTTAGATCTTTTCTTTCAAGTGCCATATGAAAGTTTGACAATACCTTCTTTGAAAGCACAATGGCGTTTTGCTCACAATGTTTAAGAAATGGAAATTGATGAATGGTGAATGATTTATGATAAGTTGATGAATTAAAAAAATTTTTTTTAATGTAATGTTTAAAGTAAAATTTTTACACTTTTTAAAAATTATAGTTTATTTTTTAAAAAACATTTTTTTATGTATATTATTTCTCCGCACTATCAATTTACTCACCTTTGTATCTTTATATATTTTTCCTAAAATCTATACATTAAATGATTAACTTCAGTTACATTTGTTTTTAATTTAAATGCATTGATGTATTCTTTTATTTTTCAAACATAAATTGTAATAACACGAGTATGATTTCCTTTTTCTTTTTTTTTATACCGCCATTCTCGCTTACCACTAGCTTTTCACCTTGGTAAATCTGACACTGTACAAAAACAATGAAATAACTCGTTCTACAGCCATCCTCCATCTACCAATGATTTGTCACTAACGTTCCTTAATAACTATTGTAGAATACAACTCGTTATACCGCCACAGCGCATCACCACGCCCTTCTCCGAAGTGATGCAAGCTGATAGAAGTAATACTTCTTCTTCATGTCTTCTTCGCAATAACTGACAAATTCATTTCTTGAGTATTACTGTCAGCGTGCACATTTTAATTTCATCCAAAGATATTAATCCAATTTTGGTTTTACTGTGATGTGTTTAATTCTTTTTTTAAAGTCTTGAGTGCTATTGTTGAGTTTTATTTCTGTTGGTAGTCTATTCCACAGGCTTACTGTACTAGAGTAAAATGAGTGCAGGTAACAATCAATGTTTGAAGATGGAAACATGAATATTTGACAGCCTGATCTGGTCGTTTTTTTTTATTAAGTTTAAGCTGATCTAGTGCAATAAACAGTTGGCTATTTATTTATAGCTTCAAAGATAAAGAAAATATTAATTTTATTTCTGGTTCTATGTTCTTCTAAAGGTATCCATTGCAGTTGGTTCATGTTGGTTTTGATATTCCCTTTACTTACTTACATACTGCCCATTATGCCAGTTGGCATGTAGGACAGCACTGAAGGATCTCCATCTCTCTCTTTTCATAGCAAGGGGCTTTATGGAATTCCAGGTTTCGCCCAAGTCTTTAATCTCATTCTCTGTTGTTCTTCTCCAAGTTGTCTTTCACCTACCACGTCTCCTTTTGCCTTCAGGGATTCAATGTAGGGCAGTCTTGATGATGCTTCCTTCTTATTTTCTTAAAACATGCCCTATCCACCTCCATCTTCTTTTAAGCAGCATGTCTTGCATGTGATATATTTTGTATTTTCGGAGAAGAGTCTCGTTTGAAAGTTTGTTTGGCCAAAATATATTTGGGATTTTTCGCCGGTATTTGGTTTGGAATGAGGATAACTTGTTCATGTCTCTGTCCGTCATCCTCCAGCATTCAGATCCATATAGTAGAGTTGATAGGACACAGCTTTGGTAAATTTTTATTCCCTTTAGTGTATGTTTAATTATTAGCTGCGCAATTCCGCGGTTCTGCAACCATGGTACTACACATCTCTGTGGTCTTTCAGTGAATACAACTCCTGACCATTGTAAAGTACCGTTGAAACAATAGATGAATCTGAAATGTGCAGATGCAATTTGATTAGATATATGAATTAAGGTGTTTCTTTGGTTGCAGAATCACAGCCTCTTTTGGCTGTGGGAAAATTTCCACTGTATTGAAATAAAACGGCTTCTAGAGACAAAATGGAGATTCCAGTCTCATCATCTAATTTTAAACTTCAAAATGTATCAAATTGAGACATAGTCTCTGCAAAATTATTTAATTATACATATTTGAAGTGAAGTGATACACTTTTCATTAAAATATGACTTTTTAGGTTATCCTCTTTGTGCTGTTGAAATCAATATTTGGAATGAGTATTTCCAAAAAATATTTTGAAACTTCATGCTTTGGAATTTAAAGTGTAGGGAAAACAAACTTTATTTTGAAATGTTGAATTTAAAATTTTGACTCTAGGTGATCACTTTTCATGGTATTGCCCAGTTACAAAGCTGGCTGCATTTTTTAAACTTTCTCAATTTCTTGTATGTAGGTATGTTGGTTTGGATCCCAGACACAACTACCATAATCTAAGACTGGTTGTAGCACTTTTCTTTTAGATTTTGAGGACAGTTGTAAAGGTTTCTTCTAAGGAATACCATTTGCTTTTCTGCATAGTGCTCTATGTTGTTCTTTCCATTGCAATTTAGTGTCTATTATTTATAAGTCCTAGATATTTTGCACTGTTGGTTATTTTTGTAGTCTTTGGTTATGTATGTAATAATCTGAGTTGACTAATTTTATGCATATTCTTAGTACCTGTCATTTATCTGGATGTAACTCCATTTTCCACTTTCTCTCCCATTCTTGCAGTATGTTTAGGTCATATTGTAATATTTTGCAATCCTACATGTTACATATTTTTCTATACAATAGAATATCATCAGTAAGAAATCTTAGTTTAGTACCTGGGGAGAGATTTTGGTCAATATCGTTGATATATATTAAGGAGAATAGAGGACTTAAGGAAGTTCTCTGGGGAACACCTGAAAGCATTGGTTTGGAACTAGATTTAACACCTTCAACAATTACATTTTGAGTGTGTTCCTAAAGGAACAATCTGATTCATTTAAAAAGAGAATTATGAATACCATACCCATCCAATTTTATTAGTAATCCATTGTGATCTTCTTTGTCAAAAACCTTTGAGAAATCTAGAATTATGGCATCTGCTTGGCTTCTTTGCTTTAGAGAATTACTGCAATCATTTATTGTTGTAATAAGTTGAGTTTCACAGCTCCGTTTTTGTCTATAGACGTCCATGTTGGATATCTGTTAGGATGCCATGTTTATCTAGGTGTTCCAATGGTTTACAAGTTACTGAAGTTAGAGAGACAGGTCTGCAATTTTCTGCTCTTTGACGATAAATGGGACTATATTTGCATTTTCCCAGTCATTTGGATTGTTACCTTGATTTCGAGATGCCTGGAATGTAGAACATAGTTATCTGTTATTTCATGTGTACATACTTTCAATATTTTCACAGGTATTTCATCTGCACCTGTTGCTTTATGCTCATTGATGTTAAGCAGGAATTTTAGTACTCCTGCTCTTGTGACCTTTATTGGATTAATTTCAGTATATTTTCACATGTAGGTATGTTATGGCTATTTGTTGGTAGTGGATCAGATAATACGGAAGAACATTGATTATCCAAGAGTTAAGCCTTAGATTTGGGATTTTGAATTAACATATTATCGTTTTTTAGGTCTGAATCTGAAATTCCAAATTTTTTCAGATTTTTGCTTTTGATGTATGTCCATGTAGGAGTGAACCTCCAAAAATATATCCTGGCCCTCCAAGTCTGGAGGTTGGGCGTAGGGCTAACAATCGAACCCTAGAAAAAACATCATGTTACGGAAGCAGCAATGAAGGAAAACAATAGCAGTAGGGCGATCAATGGACTTCTAGAGTCATCGCAAGATACGTGTATGATTGGCAATAGTGAAAACCGTTCTGTTCGCCACAAAATCTAAGTCCAAAGTAGGTTTCTGGAATGTTAGAACCCTGAGCAGCACCTGTAAATTAGCACAAATAACATCAGAAATTAGGTGCTGCAATTTAGATATTCTAGGCATCAGTGAATGCAGGTAGACAAGAGCTGGAAAGATAAACATAAACTCAGGTGAAACTGTTTTCTATTCTGGAAGAGATGATAATCAACACTCAGAGGGTGTAGCCATTGAAGAAAGGAAGAGAAAAATATATAGTGTAATGGAAATCCATTAACAACAGATTGATAAAGATAAGAATGAAAGAAAAGCATGTCAATGTTTCGAGTGTACAATGTTACAGCCCCACAAACGAAAGTATGGATGAAGACAAATATGATTTTTATGACCAACTAACGGCTGAATTGGAGAAAATACCAAAACATGATAAAAAAATTATATTGGGCGACCTAAATGCAAAGGTTGGTTGCAACAATAGTACAAATGAAAGAGCTATGGGAAAAGAAGGATGTGACGTTATAAATGACAACGGAGAAAGATTATTGGACTTTTGCAACACTAACGATTTTGTTATTTTTGTTATTGGTGAAACTTTGTTTCCTCATAAGGAGATTCACAAGCTTACATGGTGTTCACCAAACAGAAGGAATAAAAACCAGATCAATCATCTTCTCATAAAAGGAACATGGAGAAGATCCCTTCTTGATGTGAAAGTGAAAAGAGGAGCTGTTGTTGGAAGTGACCACCATTTAGTGGTTGCAAATCTAAAAATCAAACTGAGAAAAGCAAATCCAACAGGAAAAGGCAGAAAACGATACGAGATGGACAAACTTCTTTCTTTCATTCTTTATCACTTCCCATTCTACCTTTTTGTGTATGGGTTCAGATGCCTGAGATCATCTTTCTACAGGATGCTGTCCTGACATTTTCTGTTTCCTTCCAAAAAAGTTAAGTTTCTATGCTTCAATGCCTCTTTTATATCTTCTTCCCACTTTCTCCAAGGTCTACCTTTTGGTCTTTTACCTTGGGCTTTAGCACTGTATACTGATTTAGCTATTCTATTGTCATTCATTCTGTTTACAAGCCCAAACCATCTCAATTGATTTGTTTCTATTTTAGTTTGAATGCCATCTGCTTTGGTTTGTTATTGTTGTGTTTCTAATTTTGTCTCTTTTAATTTTCCCTACTACTCTTCTTAGATATTTCATTTCAGCTGCCTGTACTCTACTGTATTCTCTACTATCTAAGGCCCAGGTTTCGCTGCCATAGACCAGAGTAGGATAATAAACTGTGTTGTATATTGCCATTTTGGTTTTTGTTAGCAATTCTTGGTTACCTACAAATGCCTTTCCTAAATGGTTACATATTGCACTTGCCTTTTTGATTCTCTGGCTGATTTTTTTATCTTAGTTTTCCCTCTGAGTTAATCATTACTTCTAGGTAGTTGTAGCTTTGAACTTGTTCTAAATTTTCCCTGCCCAATTTAAGATTTTGTGTTTTAGCTTCCTTAGTTACTAGCATTGTTTTGGTTTTCTTTGCATTTACTCTCATTCTTTTATTTAGTTCATTGTTCATAATGTTGATATTCGACTGAATATCACTTTCTAATTTTCCAAACAGAACTAAATCATCGGCAATGATACATTTACTGGTTTGAGCATACACATTCCACATACCTACATTCATTTTCTTCATTTTTTTGAGGATGCCTTTGCGACTGAATCCATAAATCGGATAAACAAAACAGGACTTAGGATACAACCCTGTCTTACTCTTATGTCTACATCAAATTCTGCAGATATGTTTACAGCTAGTCTCACTGCACATGTTAGTTTATTGTAAAAACTTTTAATGGCTTCTATTAAATTTTGTTCTACATTGTGTTCTTTTAAGGACTGCCATAGTTCGTCCCTCCTCACAGTGTCAAATGCTTTTTTTAAGTCAATAAAACACAGGTGCAAGTCAATGTTTTTCTCAAGGAATGTTTCTATTATTTGTCTAATTGTAAATATGTGGTCTTGTACATTTCTTCATGGTCTAAATCCACTCTGATGCTCTTCAATCTGATCCTCTACTCCTTTCCTTAGTCTCATTTCCAGTATCCTGGCATACTATTCCTGGAATGCTAAGTAGTGATATCCCTCTGTAATTTGAGCATTCCATAGTTGACCCTTTCTTATGTATTCGTACTTCCGTTCCCGTTTTTCAGTCGTCTGCCACCTGTTTTGACTTCCATGCTTGTTGACATATTGCATGTATTTATTTGTCTGCCTCTCTCCCTTGGTTTTTAATCATTTCTCGATAAACTTGATCTGCTCTTATAGCTGTTTGGATTTCTTCCATTGATATAACTACATCTTCAGCTGTCTTCTCTGGATTACTCGTTTCTCATACTAATTGATATTTACTCCTTGTTTCACACGTTCTGGAAGGATTATGTAATTGGTGAAAATGTTTTTTCCATGTGTCCTTGATTTTGCTGTCTTCGTTCATTATTGCTCCTTTGGCATTCTTAATTTATCGTATTGGGCATGCTTTGGTCTTTGTCATGCTCTTTATCGCGCCCCCAGAACAGCTTTTGATTTGCTTGATAGTTTTCTTTGTCCAAACTCTTTCCACTGTTCCTGTTTTGCTTTCCTAACTTCCTCTTTGGTGATAGTTCTTTTATTCATGTAATCTATCCTATCCTCTGCTCTCTTTGTTTGCAAGTATTTCTTCCAGGCATCCTTCTTTTCCTTGATCTTAGTCTTGACATTCTCATTCCACCATGCTGTTCTTTTCCTATCTCCCTTAATTTGTTTCCTACCTTTTCAGTAGAACTGAGGAGTGTTTCTTTATACATTTGCCACTTTTATTCTATTGTGCTATCATTCATATCCATCTGTTTTTCACTGCTAACTCTTTTTATGCTAGATTGGTATACCTGTTTTACTACTGGTTTATTTAGTTCCTCTATTTTGAGTTTAGTAGCTTCTTTTCTTTCCTTTTCTGTTTGTTTTATTCAGTCAGTAATCTCATTTTGGCAATCACTAAGTGAGGATCACTAAATATTTCTGCTCCTCTGTTTACTCTTGCATCCAATGTACTGTAAAAAAAGGGAGCTGTTAACTATTATGTAGTCTATCATTGACTTTTCACACCTGTCTTCATTTCTCTTGTATATTTGTGGATATCTTTATGAGGAAAAAAGGTGTTGGCTATTTTCATGTCATTCTTTAGGCAAAAATATATTTGTCTCTCTCCATTTAGAGAAGTTGTTGTCTCTCCTTCTTTACCTATTACTCCTCCTGACGTTTCTACATTGTTGCCTACTCTAGTGTTTAAATCTCATAAAAGCATTAGTTCCTGTTTGGGTTTAAGATTAACTGCAGCTATTTGTAAATCGTTTTTGAAGATGTCTTTTTCTTCTTTAGTTGCGTCTTCGTTTCGTCCATAAGCTATTAATAATTTAATTTCTCTTCCTTTTAATTTAATATTTACATCTAATAGCCGTGGTTTTATAAATTTCCAATTTTCTATTAGCTTTTCATGCCTTTTATGCACTACGAGGCCTACACATGCGCTAGCTCTATCTTGGACATCTACTCCTGAGTAGACTAAAATATGATTCGGTCCTACATTTTCTATTCCTTGTCCTTTTTTCTTTGTTCTGTACTGGCCAAAATATATACTTTGAATTTTTTTCATTTCTTCAACTAATTCTAACTGTTTTCCATTTATTGCTCTAACATTCCATGTTCCAAAATCACACTCCGTATTCATTTCCAAGTTCGTCTTCGAAAGATCAAGCCAGTTATATTGCATTTATTTCTCTGAATCCGTTTGGTTTTGGATAAGCAGGGGATTAGCCCACTGTACCCTAGGTAGATGGTGGGGCAGCCATCTTGAGGCCCCTACCAGGCCTTGTTATTTTCTGTCAGGATTAACTCCCTTAGCCTTTGGTCAGTCAAGACTGCCCTGAAAGGCAGCAGATTGTTTTCTGTGAGGGTCTTAGCCTTTGGTCGGCCAAGACCCGCCTGCAAGGCAGCAGGAGACTCATGGAGGGCGGGATCGCCTAATCCCCGTACAGGTGCTTATCTGTCAACTGCCCGGATGGACAAAATTAAAGATCCTAATACAGCCAAGACTTTGATGATAAACTTGAAGAATAAGTTTCAGGTGCTGACTGATATGGATGAGGACAAACCATGTGATAGAAATGAAATCAACAGCAGATGAAACACTATCAAACACGCCTACTTAGAGACAGCTAAAACATGCTTAGGAACAAAAAACACAAAAGGAAAGAATGACTATCAAATAAGACATGAAAAGCAATTGAAAAGAGGACGGAAATTAAGAAGAAAATACTTGATGCAATATCAAACAGATTGAAAGAAAGATTGTCATACCAGGACATAAACAGGAGTGCAAGACAAGACAAAAGATCATTCATTGACAGACTTGCCAATGAAGCAGAAGAAGCATCACGTGTGGAAGACCAAGGCAGAGTTTATAAAATTACAAAAGTAATAAGTGGAAAATATCAAGGAACTTCAGATCTATCTATTACAAACAAACAAGGATAGCTTCTCACGACTGAGGCTGAAAAAGATGCAAGATGGACCGAACATTTTATGGAAATTTTAGACAGGCCACCCCCTCCAACAGAAGCAAGCATTGAAGAGGCACAAGAAGATTTCAATATAAGTATAGAACCACCTAGCTTAAATGAAATAACAGTAGCTAATAAAAAATCTAAAGAATGGAAAAGCCCCAGGCATAGACAACTTAAACGCTGAACATTTTAAAGCTGAACCCGCTTTTGCAGCAAGAATACTGCATCCACTTTTCACCAAAATATGGACAGAAAAGAAAACTCTGGATGAATGGAATGAAGGTATAATAATAAAACTTCCCAAAAAGGGGCAATTTGCAGGACTGCAATAACTGGAGGGGAATAACGTTTCTGTCTATCCGTAGTAAAGTTCTTGCCAAAGTAATGATATAACGAATATCAAATGCCGTTGATACCTACATAATAAATGAATAGGCAGTGTTTAGGAAAGGAAGAAACTGCTCGGAACAAATTTTCACATTAAGAAACATAGAGCAATGCAATGAATGGCAGAGACAACTGTATACAAACTTCATTGATTTTGAAAAGGCGTTCGATAGCCGTCATCGAGAAAGCATTTGAAAAATTCTAAGGAATTATGGAATACCCCAACATCGTGTTCAGCTCATTAAGAGTTTCTACAATGAATTCACATGTTCAGTTGGAATTAACAATAACAATTTTGAAATCAAGACTGGTGTCAGACAAGGTTGCATGATGTCAACAACCATCTTCATTATGGCTATAGACTGGGTGATGAAGCAAACAACCAGTGATCAACACAGAGGAATTAGATGGACTCTCTTCTCTTCTCTAGAGGGTATAGATTTTGCTGACGATTTGGTGCTATTGGCACACTCACATCATCACATGCAAGAGAAAACCCACGGCTAAGCTCTTTTGGTTTAATAAATAAGCTTTACAAAATCTGTACTAATGACATTAAATATACAAAATCCCCTTCCATTCCTCACACATAACAATAGCATACAAACAACCAAGGAATTTACATATTTAGGCAACGTAGTCACATGTAGCGGAGGAGCTGACAAAGACATTAACAAAACAAAACAAGAAACGCCTTCAAACTACTTCAAAATGTATGGAAATCAAAAGAATACAATATTAAAACAAAAGTAAAAGTCTACCAAAGCTGTGACCTATCAACTCTACTATATAGATCTGAATGCTGGAGGATGACGGACAGAGACATGAACATCCTCATTCCACACCAAATGCCTGTGAAAAATCCAAAATATATATTGCCCAACAAAATTTCAAACGACTCTCTTCTCCGAAAATGCAAAATAAACCTCATGCAAGACATCCTTCTTAAAAGAAGATGGAGGTGGGTAGGGTATGTTTTAAGAAAAGAAGAAAGGAATATCACCAAGACTTCCTTACATTGGACCCCTGAAGGGAAAAGGAGACGTGACAGGCGAAAGACAACTTGGAAAAGAACAGCAGAGAATGAGATTAAAGACTGGGGCGAAACCTGGAATTCCACAAAGACGTTTGCCATGAAAAAAGAGAGATGGAGATCCTTCATTTGCTGTCCTACACGCCAACTGGCATAATGGGCAGTAAATAAGTATGTCCATAGTTTTTTTTTAATGATTTCCATCTTCATCTATTAATATACTCTTTATACAATCTGCATGCGCTGTTATGTATAATTGTTGAGCCTTCCTTTTCATTTCTCTATATTTTCTTGTTACTCTGTCTGAGTTACAATTTCTCATTTTGATGAACCATTCTTTCTTTCTATGAGCTAGACATTTATTTTCAGTTGTGAACCAAGGTTGTTTGAAAATAGCTTGCAGTATATTTTGTTGGTACAGTTTGGTTCATAGTGACCAGCAGTGTTTCTTTATCCACATTTCATTTACATTACAATTACAGTCAAGGTCATATTTTGTGACAAATCGTTTTTAGAAAGCAAGGACTTCGTTTTTTATCTTATGTTGATCAAATTTCTTCTTTCTTTCTAGATTAAGATTGGATGTTATAATAGCTGTTTCATGGTCTCCTATACCAGGCATGATGTTGATTGGCTTGATTAGTCCTGGGTTATTTGTAAAGAATAGTTCTAACATTTTTTTCTCCTCTGGTAGCCGAGTGGACCATTTGGCTCCATCGTAGTTAATGCATAGTATCAAGATATTTAAGACTGATGGCACTTTGTTTATGGTGTTGTTTTAAGCTTTCTGAACCCCACTTTATATCGGGTAATTTTAAAATCTTCTACTATCCAAAGTAATGTTCTTTTGATATAAATGATAATTTCTTTACAAAACTCCCATGCTGGTATCTCTATCTGTGTTTGGTGGTCTGTAAACTGAGCTAGCAATTAGTATTTTTTCCCTTGATATTAATTTTGCAAAAAATATTTTCAGTTACATTTCCTGTGTGGATTATTTCACTTGTTAAGTCTTTCTTAATAGCTTCAAGAACCCCACCTCCTTTTTATCCTGATTTTGTCTCTTTTGTATACAGTACTTCATGTGTATCAAGTAAAAGTTTTAGTGTTTTTATTTCTGGGTTGAGCCATGTTTCTTTTCCAATTATTACAACTGGCTGCATTCATTTAATTCGCATAAACCAGTAATTTTTCTATACCGGTACAAACGTTGAAAGTTTATGACTAAGCATTTTAGATTATTCGGCTGTGTTGAGATCGATATTTTAGTTTTATCTAGGATTATGATTGTTAGGGGTTGGTATTTAGTGTGGTTTTAGGTTAAAATCTAACTCATTGGGAGAGTTTTAGCAATTTGCCCTAGTATTGTTTGGCTTTGAGTCAAATACACACTAGACACACACAAGCGTCACTGCCATTTAAACCTTAGTGCTCTTACACTTACACTTACACACAATGCTTCTTCTTTATGAGAATGGGAGTACCGATGGTTTGGAGACATGGTTTGCCGTCCACTGCTTAGACCTAGGTCAGCCACACGAAGAGTAGCGTATGCTTGACTGGGTAGGCATGGCTATGAGTATGAATGGATCCAATTGCGTGGTGAGAAGTATGCTTCACAGCAGTTTCATTATCTAGGCTAATTTGTCTTTGGTTAGGGGTGTTTCTGCTGATCTTTTTTCTTTCTTTCTTGTTTTGACTTATTATTTTTTGTTTTTGTGTGGACTGCATAAGAAACCGGGCAATCCCACTATTACTATATAATACTGCAATAGCCTTTTCATATGCAGTAGGCCTATGTTTTCTTGGCAGTAATCTTTTCTTTAACTACTTGATAGTCAAATATTGATTATTTCCTTTATTTTAATACTGATAAAGTGTGTTTTCGTTACAATGCCATTCCTTTTATAACACCAAGTTACCACTGGTACCACTGTTGGCGGTATAACGAGGTTTTCGTGTACACTACTCACAACTCACTTCAGGTAATCCCAACCCTTTGCCTCAGTTTGTTAACTTTTGAGACATGTCGGGCTGTTTCTTCTGACTGGTACGAACGTTGTTCACTCACAACAAAACACAATTCGGGCAGACTTTTGAAACATTTCTGGACATAAAAAATTGATAACTATTTGTTACACCAACACCATGCATCGTGAAGAGATGGAGCCGGAATCTAGTCAAATATTTTGCCGTCAAATACACACACAAAAACATCTGTGCCCTGCGTGTCTTGTTTATTTTCCACGTGCAATTCACTCATTTTCTCTCACTCTCTATCTAATTCTGGACTAATGGAACCAAGGCGGATGTGAAGTGGGTTGTCAGGCTTACTTACTATACTACTACTACTACTACTACTACTACTACTACTACTACTACTACTACTACTACTACTACTACTACTACTACTACTACTACTACTACTACTACTACTACTACTACTACAACTACTACTACTACTACTACTACTACTACTACTACTACTACTACTACTACTACTACTACTGCTGCTGCTGCTGCTACTACTACTACTACTACTGCTACTACTACTAATACTACTACTACTACTACTACTTCTGCTACTGCTGCTGCTGCTGCTGCTGCTGCTACTACTACTACTACTACTTTGTTTCTTTGAAGTTACCCCGTCCACTGGTTGCAGTGATGTCAGGGATATTTCAGAAGAAACCGCAAGGTGTGAAAAATAGGTGGAAGAGTGAAAGGAAAGAATTAGGACCTACCAAGAGCGCCAACACTTCTACTACTACCACTACTTCTGTCGACTCCGGTTAATTGCAACACGATGGGAGTGGGAAAATTGTTGCGATTATCCGAAGTTGCAATTAACCGAAATTCCGCTATTGGTCCAGTATCGAGGGTCATTTCAGCACTTGATGACTAGATATGCCTGTTGCAATTTTTGTTGTTGCATAGATAACTTTTCCTTCTAAGTTTCACGGGCTTGGGACGGTCCTGAACATTCTCATCTGTATCAAACTTGTATACTACACAGCCAGCAAAGCTTACCACAGGGATTCAGTTTATTGTTTACGTTGAGCTAGCTGTGTAGTAAGCTACAACGTGTTCAGCGCATGATATGAAAGGTCACTGGGCTTACGGGATCGGGACAGTCATGTGTTACTTATTGTACTATACAAAACTACGCTGCCCAGCTATGCAAGGCCAGTTGCTCTTTTAATTGTCTGCTAGACCCACAATCAGTGTACGTTCATTGTATCGTTCCGGTTGTTAATAACAACGTAGACATGCGAGCATCCTTTAGCAAAGTGTGGAAGAAAAAAGCAGACTGAAGGTCTGAGGCATAGGGTTGGGATTACCTGAAGTGAGTTGTGATTAACCATTGACTTTTATATAGACTTCATTCTGTTTCTTGGGAAAAGTTGCGGTTATGCGGTAATTGCGCCAAACTGGAGTTGACTCTACTACTACTACTACTACTACTACTACTACTACTACTACTACTACTACTGCTACTGCTACTGCTACTGCTACTGCTACTGCTACTGCTACTGCCACTGCCACTACTACTACCACTACTTCTACTGCTACTGCTGCTGCTGCTATTGCTATTGCTGCTGCTATTTCTGCTGCTGCTGCTGCTACTCCTACTACTCCTACTCTTACTCCTCCTGTTGCTGCTGCTGCAGTATTATTGCTCTTGTTGTAATACATACTGGTTAAGGGCATCGCATCCTAACTGATGTGTTGATAGGCAGTAACATAGAGGTCGTTGGTGTCATGCTCAAATCCTTAATTTTAGGTTATGGACACTGAAAACAGTGATGAAGAAAGAAGATGGCTGCTATTTGGAGTTTTTAACCTTGACTCACTAGATGAATTATTGTGTCCCTAAAAGGTTTCATTTCGATGGACATTCGATTTCTTTCTTTCTTTCTTTATCAGTTCCCATTTCTACCTTCCGGTGTAGGGGTTCAGATGCCCGAAAGGATCTTTCTCCAGGATGCCCTGTCCTGTTATTTTCTCTTTCCTTCCAAAAAAGGTAAATTTCTCTACCCTAATGTCTCTTTTATATCTTCTTCAGACTTTCTCTGAGGTCTGCCTTTGTTTTTTTACCTTCGGTTTTAGCACTATATACTGATTTAGTTATTCTAGTGTCATTCAATCTGTTTACATGCCTAAACCATCTCAGTTGATTTATTTCTATCTTAGTTTGAATGCCATCTGCTTTAGTTTGATCTCTTATTGTTGTGTTTCTGAGTTTCTCTTTAGTTTTCCCTACTACTCTTCTTAGATATTTAATTTCAGCTGCTCGTACTCTGCTGTATTCTCTACTGTTTAGGGTCCAGTTTTTGCTGCCATAGAAGCGAATAGGACAAGAAACTGTTTTGTATACTGCCATTTTGGTTTTTGTTGACAATTCTTGGTTACCAACAAGTGCCTTTCCTAGATGGTTATATACTGCACTTGCCTTTTGGATTCTCTGGCTGATTTTTTCTCTTAGTTTTCCCTCTGAGTTAATCATTACTCCTAGGTAATTGTAGCTTTATACTAGTTCTACATTGTCCCTAGCCAATTAAACATTTTGTGTTTTAGCTTCCCTAGTTACTAGCATTGTTTTGGGGTTTTTTTGCACTTACTCTCATTCCTCTTTTATTTGATTTATTATTCATCATTTTGATATTCGACATAAGATCACTTTCTGATTTTCAAAACTGAACTAAATCATCAGCAAATGAAAGCATTGATACATTTACCGGTTTGATCTTCGACATACCTTCATTCAATTTCTTCATTTTTGAAGATGTCTTTGCGACTGAATCCATACATGTGATAAACAAAAAAGGACTTAGGATACAACCTTGTCTTACTTCTATATCTACATCAAATTCTTCAGATACATTTCCAGCTACTCTCACTTCACATGTTGGTTTCTTGTAAAAACGTTTTATGGCTTCTATTAAATTTTGCTGTACATTGTGTTCTTTTAAGGAATGTCATAGTTTGTCCCTCATCACAGTGTCAAATGCCTCTTCTGTCTATAAGCACAGGTGCAAGTCAATGTTTCTCTCAAGGAATTTTTCTATTATTTGTCTTATTGTAAATATGTGGTCTTGTACATTTCTTCCTGGTCTAAATCCACTCTGATGTTCTTCAATCTGATCCTCTACTCTTTTCCTTAGTATCATTTCCAGTATCGTGGCATACACTTTTCCCGGTACGCTAAGTAGTGACATCTCTCAATAGATCGAGAATTCCATAGTTGATCCTTGCTACTATTCCCTCATTCCAGTCGTCTGGCATCTGTTTTGACTCCCATGCTTGCTGACATATTGCATGTAGTAGTTTGTCTGCCTCTCTCCCTTGGTTTTTAATCATTTCTGGATAAACTTGATCTGCTCCTGGGACCTTTCCTAATTTCGCTTTTCTTATAGCTATTTGGAGTTCTTCCATTGAGATAATATCTACATCTTCAGCTGTCTCCTCTGGATTACTTGTTATTCTTACTAAATGATCTTTACTCATTGTTTCATATGTTCTGGAGGGATTTTGTAATTGATGAAAATACTTTCTTCACATTTCCATGATTTCACTGTCTTCTTTCATTATTTCTCCTTTGTCGTTCTTGATTTGTCGTATTGGGCATGCTTTCGCCTTTCTCATGCTCTTCATTGCTCCCAGAGTAGCTTTGATTTCCTTGATAGCTTCCTTGAAGAATTTGTCCAAACTCTTTCCACTATTCCTGTTTTGCTTTCGTCACTTCCTCTTTGGCGATAGTTCTTTCACTCACGTAATTTTTCCTATCTTCTGGCATCTTTGTTTTCAAGTATTTCTTCCAGGCATCCTTCTTTTCTTTGATCTTAGTCTCGACAATCTTATTCCACCATGCTGTTCTTTTAATTTGTGTCCTACCACAGACCTCTTCAGTACAAGTGATGAGTGTTTCTTTATACATTTGCCATTTTTCGTCTATTGTGCTATCATTCAAATCCATCTGTATCTTTTTATTCTAGATTAGTATATCTGTTTTGCTATTGTTTTATTTAGTTCTTCTATTTTGAGTTAAGTAGCTGTCTTCACTCTCCTTTTCTGTTTGTTTTCTTTAGTTAGTAATCTCATTTTGGCTATCACTAGGTGATGATCACTCAATATTTCAGCTCTGTTTACTGTTCTTGCATCCATTGTACTGGAAAAAAGGGAACTGCTAACTATTATGTAATGTAATGACACAAGATAATATGAAAGCCCCATAGGAACAAAGACGAGACAAACACAAGGAATAGACAGAAAAAAATCCAGGCCACCATGCGGATCGAACCCGCGACCTCTGCGTCGGCACCCATCGCCTCGCCATGAAAAGAAAGCGTGCTACCAATCGAGCTGAGCGTAGTTAGAGTTTGGTGGCCTGATTTTTTCTGTCTATTCCTTGTGTTTGTCTCGTCTTTGTTCCTATGGGGCTTTCATATTATCTTGTGTCATTACATTAACTTCCGACATGCCCTTTGCCTCACTGCTTGTCTTTAACTGTGTAGTCTATGATTGACTTTGCACATCTGACTTCATTTTGTCTTGTATATTTATGGATATCTTTATGAGGAAAAAAATGTGTTAGCTATTTTCATATTAGTCTTTCTCCATTTGGAGAAGTTGTTGTCTCTACTTCTTTGCCTATTACTCCTGATGTTTCTACATTGTTGCTTACTATAGCATTTCAATCTCCTAAAACCATTAGTTCCTGTTTGGGTTTAAGATTGTCTGCAGCTATTTGTAAATCGTTTTCGAAGACATCTTTTTCTTCTTTGGTGGCATCTTCATTGGTCCATAAGTATTAAGAATTTAATTTCTCTTTGTTTCGGATTAATATTTACCTCTAATAGCCATAGACTTATACATTTCCAACTTTCTAGTAGCTGTTCATGCCTTTTATGTATTAGGAGGCCTACTCCAGCTCTAGCTCTATCTTTGACATCTACTCCGGAAAAAAAGGTATGATTGTGTCCTACATTTTCTATTCCTTGTCCTTTTTTCTTTGTTTCTGTAATGGCCACAGTGTCTACTTTTAATGTTTCCGTTTCGTCAGCTAATTCTAACTCTTTTTTCCATTCATTGCCCTCATATTCCATGTTCCAAAATCACAATCCGTGTTTTTTCCCGAGTCGTCCTGGAAAGTTCGATACTTTGAATTAGTTCGGTTTGGGATAAATAAGGGATTAGCTCACTGTACCCTAGATAGATGGTGGTGCTGCTACATTGAGGCCCCCTTACCGGGCCTTGTTATTTTCTGTCAGGGTTGACTGCCTTAGTCTTTGGTTGCGCAAGACCGGCCCGCAAGGCAGCAGGTTGTTTTCTGTCATGGTCAACTCCCGTAACCTTTGGTCAACCAAGACCAGCCTGCAAGGTAACAGGAGACTCGTGGAGGTCGGGTTGCCTAATCCCCGTACAGGTCTTCACCTTTCCGGCATTGTATTTCATGATATATAAAGATGGTGTGATATGTGCTTTGTTTACTTTTTTTTAATTATACTCACTACACTAGCGAAATTTAAATAGGATACCCGACAATGGAATCCTCCTCTAGATCTATGTTATTACTGTTACATGTGCACTAGTGACTCCACTTTTTCAGTGGAAAGAGTGCCCACAATTAGCAAGTATTAAAAAAAGCAGACACTCTGTGGGTAGGGGTGTTGCAAAGAATTCTCCAACGTGTCCTTGCGTGTTGTCAAAGACAATTAAATGGCTATTTGAGGTTGAGACTCATGAAAAGTCACGTGGCCCTCCAGGTTGGGTATTGGGCGTACAATTAACCACCTTTTCTTGTAAATACCGTATCGGTTAAGGAAGCAGGAAAGGACAACATACTTCAAACCCTTTGGGAGATGAAGGAGCTCCTTTTTATAGATCGAATGATGAAGAGTGCACAAAGCTGAAAGGACCCCTCTGACCAGACTCTTCCTCCATCAAAAAACCTCTCAGCATTGCATCATGAAAATACGCACCATGTATGAAGCGGGGGAAACTGCACAGGTAATCAAGGAAATGTAGAGGAATAAGCAGCACATACTTGAGATCAACAAAACCCACTGGTTAAATCCGGGCAGAAGTGTTGTAATAGTGTATCTCAAGTATTTGAAGTTCTTGACCTGTTTAATAGATTTACCTTTGTGTGTCAGTTCATATTTTGGTGTTTGTTCCTTTTTTGTTATTACCATACTCTCTGTTTTCTTGATGTTCAGATCTAGTCCTTTCTCTTTACTGGCACTAGACTCAAAGTTTAACATGGCTTGTAGGTTCTTTTAGATTCGGCCATCAAATCAGTATCATCAATGTAACGTATATAATATATTGTTTATGTTGGGCCATCCCGTTATAACGCGGTCATGATTCTCGATGTTTCTCAGAATCATTTTACTATATAGATTGAAACGGTCTGGTGAAAGAACGCACCCTTGGCGATTGGAATGGTCGCTGTTTGTTCCCAATATAAATTTCCGATCAATCGCAGGTTTTTTCCATCCAAGTCGAGTTTGTTTAAAATTTCAAACAGATCTTCGTGTTTTACTCGGTAAAAGGCCTTTGCGTAGTCGATAAAGCAAAGATAGACATCTTTCTGGGTTTCAATATAGCAGTCACTGATTGTACCAACTGTGAAAATGGCGTTTCTCGTACCTTTGTACTCTAGAAATCCAAGCTGGGTGTCAGAGATTCTGATCTGTGGCCTGATCTTGCCTTTCATTCTCTGCATGAGGATTCGAGGAATATTTTAGTCATGTGGCTCATATTTACTCTTAAGACTAACTGTTATCTATGGAGATCGCATTAGGTAGCACCTGGCTTTTTTAGGCAACGTAATATAAATCGATTTGCTCATATCATTTGGTATTTTGCCAGGCCAGGGTCATAAATAGTATTTAAAAAATCGGCCATTGTGTCCAGCCCCTATTCACCCAACGCATTAAAAATTTCGATTACGATATTGTCAGGCCCGACTGCTTTTCCTCTTTTCATTTTGCCTACAGCATTTCTAACTTCGCCTTTGAGTATTGGTGGACCATCCAAATTCGTTCGTATCTTTGGTTTTTCAGAAAGCTCCTCAATGTATTTAGACCATCGTTCTAAAACATCGTCTCTGTCAATCAGAACTGACCGTCCTTTGCTTTTATACAGCCACTTTGTGTACACTTCTTCCTTCCACGGACTTCATTTATCCTGCCGTGTATGTCTTTTTGAGTTTTGGGTTGTTGTCATACTTTCTATTTCTGTGCACTATTTATTGAGCCATGCATATTTGGTTTCGTTGCATTTTTTCTCGATCTGTCTATCGAACGATCTGTATTTATCACTTTCGTTCTTTGCCTTTCTTCTCAATCCCGTCCACTTTTTATGATGTTTGGGTGAAATCGCTGAAGAGTCACTTGTATGGATTCTGTTATAGACTCATTCATTTTCGCTCATTTTTTCTTCTGCTGTGGTTAAAGTAAAGTTCCTTCAAGGTCCTTAAGACTTATAGAGCCGAAGTTTATCCCGGTTTCTATAGCGTGAAGCGAAACAAGCGACAATAATCACCTCCTGGCCAGGACGCTAGTCTGACGCAAATGTTTAGTCCTAAGCTAGTACTTGTACCCATTTGCACCTGGGTAGAGTGGGGAAAATGTGTGTTAAGTGTCTTCCAAGTAACACAACGTCGGACCTGGCTTTGCTAGGATTCGAACTCGAGACCTCATGATCCCCAATCCGGCAGCTAAACCATTTGGCCACTGACGCCAGTCTGCTGTGGTTAAGTATGATATATTTATCTTTCACCGATATGGCAAATCTTTCTTTAACCGCATCGTTTGAAAGCAACAGGCATGTCTGAAATGTAGCTGCTTCTGGCTTTTAGCAATTTCTTTAGTTTGACATTCATTGAACATACAACAGGTACATGCTAGCTACCGCAGTCTGCTCCTGGCATTGATTTGTACGGAGTTGCTAAATCTTTTTTGTGTACCAAAATGAAATCTATATGGTTACTTTTTCAGTCTCCCGGGCTTTTCCATGTCCATCTTCTCCTGACATGGTCGTTAAACCATGTATTGGCTATCATAAAGCCATGCTATTGACACCATTCTATTAGTTTTTCACTACGTTCATTTTTCTCACCGAGATCAAAGGGTCCAATTGTGTCTTGAACTCTCATTGTCCACTTTGGCATTGAAGTCGCCCATTGCAATGTTAATATCTTGGTGTTTCATTTGCTTGATGGCTTGATCCACTTCTTCGTAGAATTGTTTTATGTCTGCATCACTGTGGTCATATGTTAATACATAAACTTATACAATTCCAATATCGAAAGGTTTAGCTTCTAATTTGCTATAAATTACACGATCAGAGATGGTTCAAAACTTTTTCAGAGATCTTGTCGTAGATGGGTCTAAATTGAAAACCAACGCCTCTTTTCCCGATATTCGTCGCCTGAGTAGATTATTTTGTATCCATCAAATAATATTGTTCCTTATCCTGTCCATCTGACCTCGCTCAATCCTTCTTGCTTGATGTTTTCAAGTTTACCGTGTTGCGACATTGTTTTCACGTTCCAAGTCGCGATCTTAATCGTGTTTTACGCTTCGAAGTGAGGGAGGAATGATGTCTGGGATGGGTTAGTGACAGTGGTTTCCGTTGCCTTCTGTCATTGTTAGTTGATTAATAACCACATTTCTTGACATGTATTGTTTTATTCCGAACGGAATGTGTGTTTAAACACATAACCTTTGTTCATAATATATCATATATGCATATGATAAAAAATAGTTTTATTTTCCACTGAAACGTTGCAACTTATACATGATATTCTTATATTATATATTATATTATCAATGTTTTGTGTGTATGTAATTGTTTTCTTATAATTTGCATGCCCCCATGTGCACTTTATTGTTCTGTGGGACAACCATTGGTCAAAGTCAAAGAGGGGTACCGATATCAAATTGAGCTTGTGGGGGGGGGTTTTAAAGGCTGTTTCACTAGCTTGACCGGTTGTCAAGATGGTGGCTCTCACTCACATAATTGTCATAGATTTCCGAAAGCAAACGTGACATAACAGAAGAGAATTGTTCGGCTATAAAAACATATTTTGATACAAACTGGACTTAACAAAGGATGACGTGGCTAGACTTGATATATGGTGATGTGACTGGACTCAACAAAGGGTGAATCGACTG